>JAPYYQ010002448.1:0-18828 GCA_030522585.1 Anagyrus pseudococci
ATAAGTTGACTGAGTTACAGGCGTCAACAATATTGTATAATACGAATTTCGAACAAGTGGCATATTTCCCAACATGGCGTATTCCCCCAAATTACCCTATAACTTTATAATAATTCTTCTTTGTGTTCCTTAGAAACATTGCTGCTTATATTAACTTAATTTTGCGAAGATTGAACAGGGATGCAACGTTGTTCACAGCGAATACGCGGTATCTTCCGATGTTTACCGTGTTGACGACGCATTTTCTTCTTTTGCAAAGAAAATTGCTTATTGCTTACGTATTTATAAAGTATAATTTCAATAACAAACGCGAAGCAAGATATTACTGCTGAAAAAAACAAGTAGTGTATTGTAAATGTAGGCAACATATCTGTATCTTCAACCATTTGTCTTGCTACCAATTTTTTCTTTTTCCTCAAATAAGTTGGGTTTATACGATGAAGTTGTTTTGACATATAATTTTCAGAACTATTGAATAATTTATACTGAAGATAGTTAGTGTAACGTTGACTGTAGATGAAGTCCAAAATGCCTGATTCGTCCAGTTTGCGTAGTAAAAAATTAAATTTTTTAATATAAGGCGATCCTTTGGCAAAAAGAAAACTTTTCCACTTAGAGTAAGACAAAAAGGGTTCAGGAATGACATTGAATTGCGACTCACAATTAAATTCAATGGTACTGTCAAGAATAACTCTTGTTGTCATTATATCTAGTCCACACAAATTAAGTGGCAAATCCTTCAAAATGTAACTATATTCACTGATAATATTGTCTTCCGAAGTTTCATTATGTATATAGCTGTAGACCTTCACTTTGTTCAACAAAGATTTCATAAAATCTGGATGTCTCTTTTTCCAATGATGATATTGATTAACTTCGTCCTCATTTACATAGAGTGATAAATTTGTATCTAGTAAATCTTGATTACTGTCAAAATCATAAAATTTTTTTTTTCGGAATGTTATGTTAACAATTTCTTCTAATGTACCGGATATGAAAAATACGGATAAGATCACAAGAACAAAATAACAAATTTTGTCAATAACTTTACGGGGAAAGGGATCTGATCGATTACTTGCTCCTGTTAACAAAATTGTTGTAATATTGTACATCGACCAATATTTCGAGTCAAAGTGAAAAAAATTCATTAACACAGCACAAAGTGCGACAATAAATAGAAAAATGCTAACATTTAAAAAACATTGCCAATTTACGTTCGTTTCATAATAACCATTTTGTTTAATAAGGAAATGGTAACTTAATCGACTTTCCAGAAAAATAGATGACATACAATTTTCAAAGTTGATAACATAAAAAGGAACCATACCGTAATCTGCTGTACTCAATTTTAATATATCACCGTGAAACGTATGAACTAAATTAATAGAACCATTTAATAGCTGACTAAAAATTCGAGTTATTGCGCCATATTGTCCAAAATCCCAGTCCTTCGCAGTGAAGTTGTATCCTTTTCCTTGCGGTACAATTGCTCTAGAATCATTATCAACTACACGGATTTCAAAGCCATAAAGATTTTTTAGTTTGTCAGGAAATAAATAAACAGCTGTTGAATACGAATCGTTGATATGGTAACCATTAAATGGATTATATTGATGTATTTTCAAAACTGGTCGTTGCTCATCACTGGCCAATAATTTAGCTGGATTGACAGATTTTCTTGGTTGAATAACTTCAATAATAGTAATATCAAGAAAAGTTTTTTGGGATAAATATATTAAAATATTATCCATTCCTGAATAATATTCATTGCGTACATGAATTACAAGACAGTATGGCCGTAAGCCATTTTCGAAAAGTGCTTCAAGAAAGCGAAACATGTGCAAGAATCCTAAGAATACCAATCGCTCGTCTTGACTTTGAGTTTCAATCAAGAAAATTATCAATCTGTTGCGGTGAGGAATTTCAATGTATGTTTCCGGTAATTTTAAAAATTTATCCGTTTCATGATTTTTAGACACTTTTAGAAATCGCGTAGGAAAAACTTTTATAATTGTATTTATGATGTCGAGAGATAAACATGAAAATTTCTGATTAGTTAATATAAACAATGTCACGTGATGTGCTTGTGTCTCTTCTGCCACATGATCAATTATATCATTAACGTACTCAAAATTATTACTTGTTATACACTCAGGAAACAATATAATAAAGAAACATGTCATAATAATTTTTTTTGCGTTCAACATGACAAATTTTACTTTTTTTAAGGATTACATTCAAGTATTGATTTCTTGTTTTCGTCCGATTACAATTTGAATGAAGAAAGTTCCGCGACTAAATGTGTTGTGAATTTGCCTGCTGCAGCTGCAACAGCGAAAATACGCTGGTAATCGTTACTATTGATTACTAAAAAATAGTTGTACACTGTCTTTCTATATGCCATATTAACAATTTATAGAATGTTGGAGCACGGCAGGTCATTTCTGAAATTTACATAGTAATGCTGTTTAAAGAATTAAGAAAGCGAGTATTCTTCCATTTCTCAATTTTATGTAGCACTTTCATATACATTAAAGAAAATTGGTCAGTTAAAGTGTACATATCAACGTTTCGGTACCTAAACTATTATTTCGGTATATTTGCTTCAAGTCCATTTTCAATTTTCCAATATGATGAAACGATAATTTGTTAAAACTTCAATTAAATTCATGGCGCTATTTGAGTTCTGGACAAGCCTTGAGAGTTCAGATTTGGTATTGTACAAGAAGTGGCTTTCGTGCGAGCTTGCGCGCGATGTTGACGATAACGACGCCGCATTAGCTTTTTTTGCGAAGAAAATCGCCGACTGCCTACGTATTTATAAAGTAGAATTTCAATAATAAACGCGAAACAAGATATTACTACTAAAAAGAACAAGTAATATATTGCAAATGTAAACAACATGTCTGTATCATCGACCATTTGTCTCGCTATCAATTTTCTCTTTTTACTCAAATGAATTGGGTTTATACGATGAAGATGTTTTGATAGATATTTTTCAGTGCTATTGAATAATGTATACTGAATATAGTCGGTGTAACGTTGACTGTAAATGAAGTCTAAAATACCTGATTCATCCAGTTTGCGTAGTAGAAAATTAAATTTATTAACATAAGGCAATCTTTTTGAAAAACGAAACCTTTTCCACTTGGTATAAGCTAAAAAAGGTTCAGGTATAACATTTAATTGCGACTTACAATTAAAATCTATCAAACGGTCAATAATAACTTTAATTTGCATCGCATTGATGCCACACAAATTGAGTGGCAAATCCTTCAACATGTAATTATATTGACTGACGTAATTTTTTTCAGAAGTTTTGTTATAAATATAGCTGTAGAGCTTCACTTTATTCAGTAAAGAACTCATAAAATCTGGATAACTCTTTTTCCAATCTTGAAATTGTTCAACTTCGTACTCATTTACATAGAGTGATAAATTAGTGTCTAGTAAATCTTGATTACTATCAAAATCATAAAAATTTTTTATTGTAAATCTTATGTTGACGATTTCTCCTAATGATTCAGATATGAATAATACAGATAAAATGACAAGAACAAAATAGAAAATTTTCTCAATAATTCCACGGGGAAAAAGATCTGCTGTGCTACTTTTTCCTGTTAATAGAATTGTTATAATATTGTACACCAACCAATATTTAGAATCAAAACGAAACAATTTTGTCAATGCAGCACAAAGTACGACTGTAAATAAAAAAATGCTAGCATTTAAAATACATTTCCAATTAACGTTCGTTTCATAATATCCATTTTGTTTAATAAGAAAATGAAAACTAAATCGACTTTCCAGAAAAATAGATGACACAGTATCGTTAAAATGCGATTTAGTGTGGTAAGGAATCATATTGTAATCTGCTGCATCCGTTTGGAACATGTTTCTAGACATATTCATTTCACAAATAGATCCATTTAATGATTGGCTAAAAATTCGGGCTATTGCGCCATATTCGCCAAAATCCCAGTCCTTCACGCTAGAGTTGTATAGTTTTTCTTGCGATACAGTTGCTCTAGAACCATTACCAAATACACGAATTTCATAACCATAAAGATTTTTTATTTTTTTCGGAAATAAATAAAGAGTTGTTGAATACGAATTGTTGGTATGATAACCATTAAAGGGATTATATTGGTGTATCCTAACAATCGGTTGTTGCTCATCACTGATCAATGATTTAGCTGAATATACAGATTTTCTTGGATGAACAACTTCGACAATCGTAACGTCAAGAAATAATTTTTGAGTTAAATATAATAAAATATTATCCATTCTTGAATAATATTCATCGCGTACATGAATGAATAGACAGTATGGCAATGGGCCATTTTCAAAAAGTTCTTTGAGTAAGCGACACAAGCGCATAAATCCTAAGAATACTAATTGTTCGTCTTGAGTTTGAGTTTCAACCAACAAAATTATCAATCTGTTGCGGTGAGGAATTCCGATGTATCTTTCCGGCAATTTTAAAAATTTATTCGTTTCATGATTTTTGTACACTTTTATAAATCGTGTAGGAAAAACTTTTATAATTGCATTCATGATACTGACAGATGACGATGAAAATTTCTGGTTAGATAATATAAACAGAGTCACGTGATGTGCCTGTGTATCTTTTGCCACATGATCAATTATATCATTAACATACTCAAAGTTATTACTTGTCATACATTTAAGATACAATAAAGTAAAGAACCCCTTGATAATAAAACTTTTATTGTTCAACATTATAATTTTTTTTTGTAAGTATTAACTCTATGTATTAATCCAAGTACAATTTAAATCAAGAAAGTTTCGTCACAAAAGCTGTTCTGAATTTGACTGCCTCAACTGCAATAGCCAGTATTCTTTGGTATTCGTTATTGTTAATTACTACAAGATAGTTTTATGTACACTGTTTTTCAATATACCAAATTGGCAATAAGTATAAAATATGTTCGAGGATAGCAGGTCATTTCTAAAATGAACATGGCATTGCTGTTTAAATAATTAAAAAATGCTTCATTTTTTTAATATGTAGCATTTTTCAAGATAATGAAAATTAGTAAGTAGACGTGTGCTTAATTCTAATACTGTACTACGATTATTTGTACAAAAATTCAATTGAATTTATTACGTTATTTCAGCTCGAGACAAGCCTCGAAAGTTCAGATATGGTATTGTACGAGAAGTAGCTTTCGTGAAAGCTAGCGCGCACAGCTATGTCGAAGACATCGAGACCAACTCGTAATGACGTGAATTTCCAATCTACGTAACTTTAGCTCGCGAAATCGAGAACGTCTCTAATTGCTGCTGTTTGGCGCAAAGAAGCTTTGAACTAAATGCACTCGATAACTACAAGATCTTAAACGTAGCGCGATTGCAAAGGTATTCGAGCGCAGTATGGCGTTTTACTTTTGCCTATAAAAATTGAACCAATGACTTTTGATTCCGTAAACTTTCTATTAAATCTGTATATCTTTCGAAAACAATGGTACAATATAATAAAGAAAAAAAAGAAACGGATAGCGTTAAAAATAGTCGAGGGGATAGGTGGACCGGTCGATGATCGCGGAAGCCGGGCAATTTCCGGCGAGTCTTTGGATCGTTCTGTATCACCTTATTACTCTTTGCCGGGGATAAAGCGAGTCGCGCGCGCGCGTACGACAACTAGTAGCCCAGACTGAAGTGAGAAAAGAGGAGGAGGAGGAGGGGAGGGTGAGGGTGTGGGGGAGGGGGGTTGTAGTAGCTTCAAAGCGCGCAAAATTCCTCGCAGACTCAAAGACTCTTCGGGCTGGGGTAAAGTTACGCGGGGCGTTAGAAGGGCTCCTACAATTTGCGGAAGGCGAAAGAACGAGATGTGATACGGGAAATCGAGTTTGTGAGAGAGAGAGAGAGAACGGTGCTTTTGAATGAGCGCGCTTTGGGCGTTAATTAAAATGATAAGGGGCCAAAGGCGGCGGCGGCGCGCGCGGTGACGCGGAGAACTGGAATTTATGGGCTTTCTATTGATTTTCGAGACTCGAACTGGGGCTACTCTCTCATCGCTACTCGGATTATTATTGTGAACGACAGCATTGCCAGTGAGAATTATTTTTGTACAAGGAGAAAAAGAGATCGTAGAGTTAGGGGGAAAACAAAAATAACGGCCGCAAGATGAGGTGAATGACTTTGACAGCCTGTCCTCTTCCCCGTATCGGACGCAAGTTCGACATTGCTTTATTCACTCGAAACGCAGGCCTGCCTCGCTACGGATTCTACGTTAAAAAAAAAACCGAGCTCTCTTCGGGCCGCGCGGAATACAAGTGCGTATATTGGATTAAGTAGTAGTGCTCCGATTCCAGTCAGACACGCGGCGCGCCGCTGCTTATATGCGCAGAGACCTACAGCCACGCGCGTAATCCAGCCGCAAACGCGCACCCAATAACGTCTTGCGTTTGAAGCATCCGCGCTTGATTTTCGTTGAGTATGCCACACAGGTGCACTGCGCTATTGCACTCGCCCTTTTGCCCGAAAAGGCTCGTACTTTTGGAAAAGCCGAGAGCTTGTACTGCTTCGCATACCTGTTCCTGCAGTCTGTATTCCCGCGATTCAGTTAGTAATCAGTCTGCGGGGGGAAGAGCTGACGAAGTGCGTGAAGACCGGTGAGAAAGTATAATGACAAGGGCCTGAGCAGAGGAGTCTCGGAGCCTCCAGTGCTGCTGGTGTAGGCGGCCGATCGATACGCACAAGTGCTTTGTCTCTCTGGTCTCAGCGTCTTCTCCCTCCCCGAAGCGACTGAACCGAGTATAGAAAGTCAAGCACAAGTTCAGAGACATGGTGAAATTTACTTTTTTTTTCCCCGGTGTACAGGTAATTTGCGCAAATTGAATTTGGAGCATTGAAAACTGAATCTTACGTGTTGCTAATGAGAAAAGAAAAGCAAGCGATCGTAGCAATAGAATAGTACAGGATTAAAAGAAAATCACAAACATTCAATTCCACTAGGTTAATCTTGAAAAACGCTCGAGGCGCGAGCTTGCACGCAGCCTCGTCTTCGTTTATATTCGCACTTTAGTCCCAGCCCGGTATTATCTGGGCTTGCTGCGTCTTTACGTGCCTCCTCTCGAGCTTCGGCGACGATTAGCGTACACGAACAACGAAACAAGTCTCGCTCGAGAAGAGGGAGAGTGGGTTGCTCGATTAGCCTGCAGTAGCGTAATTGCTTAAAGGAAAGTGAGCGCGTTTCCACTCAATCGCATCCACTTGATTCTCGATATATTGCTTTGAGATGCTTTAAAGTGCTGTTGGATTGGATTCTTCGGATTGGCAATAAGTGTAAAAAGATTTCAAATATTTGTAATGATTATTCAAATTGATTAACCAATTTTTTCAGGTGATTAGAGACTTTGTTAACATTTATGTCTTTTTAAAGTATCATTTATGTATTTTTTAAATTTTGAAATTCTTTTCGCATTATAGGGGTCACGCGGTTAGTTTGCATTCAAAAAATTTTTTTTTCTCTTTTCCGAAAGTTTGAAGAAATACAGTCCGCAAGAATTGCGTTTACAAAACATAGGCGTAATTAAATAATTCAATTTATTCGTGTCGTTTAATAAAAAAGACAATGATAAAGTAAACAGCTCCCAATGGATACGAATTAATTGAGCCGAGCAACTGTTCTCCCGTTCATCAGTTTATCCTTACACGCGACTTTAATGCAATTTGCAAAATTATTTTTTCGCGTGCAGCCGTACAACTGTCGCGGCGCTCTTTTTCATTTTAGCAATTCCAAGCGAAACTTAATGAAAGAAAACCCCGCAATAACAACTCCACTTGCAGTATATCATACAAAAGAAAAGTAACGAGATAGAACATAAAACAAAAAAAAACAAGGAACGAACGAAATAACATTGAAAATGCGAAACAAACGGGACTACGAAGCAAAATGATAAGCAGGACAATTGGCTTACAATAGCCAAGTGCGTATCGACAACAGCGAGAGAGAGAGAGGCGCGAATTTACCGATCGTAAATCAACGTTGCCGAGGGAGAGAGAGAGAGAGGCCTCGGAGCCCAGCCGGCTTACTCGGCTGTCCTTAATTACAATCCGCGGCCATCGCGTGTGTAACACACGGCCAAGTTTATTGCGGCTTAATTTGCGAGCCCAAGCTTATCGGTCGCGCCCTTACTCCTCGAAAGGATGAATCATCCTAAGTAATTCGATCGCTTAGAGAAAGAGAGAAAGCTCGTCTTATCTGCCCGGCAAGTTCAGGCGTTAGCCAATTGCTATGCGCGAAGAAATGCGAACGCTGATGTCTTGGAAGTAGTTTCGGAAAGAAGTGCCGGGGGGAGGGCCTGTATTAAAAAACTTTTATCCCGGACACTTTATTAATTACGTTTATTTGCATGCCATTAAGAATTCGAGCTGGTTATTTGAGAGAGAGGTTTTAAGCTTTGTTAGGGACATATATCTATACGCCTACGTAATGAATTATCAAGCGATCGCAGCTTATTATTGTGCTTAGCTCACTTTAATAGACGGAAATTATACCGTTTTGATAAACCTCGAAAGCGGCATTAAATCAGCCAAGGGCCTACTTATATACACAACAAAAAAGTACAGCCAGGTTAAGAGGTAATCAAAATTGAATCTGAAAAATCGCTTAGCGCTGTAGATTACCATGTATTTATAAATCAAAAATCATAGAGTAATAAGCGAGTCTCTTCGAGCAGCGGGATGTCTAGGTGGGGGTGGTAGTAAAAAGCCGCTTACGATTCTCGTCGCGCTGACTGGCTAGGGCCGTGCTCGACATCGCAAGATGAATCCTCCCGAGTCACCCCTTTCTTTCTTTCCTTTTTCTTTCGGCTCCACTGATTTACGAGCCAAGAACGTGTCCGTCGCCGCGGAGAAGAGCGTCCCTCCCCCCAACGCCCAGCTCTCGGCTCTATTAATACCAAAGTTTTGCTTTATGGCTTCCTCCAAGAGAGGGATTACCTTCCAGCGAGGGAGAGAGAGAGAGAAAACGATTAACATAACCGTTGACGTTCTCCAACCTTTCTCCCACCGTTTTTTGCGCGACGATTCCCTGAGATGAGGGGGAGGCTGGAAAATCGGAATGGGGCGTCGAGCCGAAATTTCGCGCGCATCCCGCTGGCTCTCGGGCGAGCGCGCGCGCGCGCGTACACTTGGCCTTCGCGCGCGCGGTGGTGGCGGTAGAGCGCGGGGGTGGCCTCTCGCGAGAGGAAAGCTCGCCGTATCGGAGCAGTGCGTCGTCAGCCTCCGACAGTGCCGCGGCTGCAACGGACTCGCCGCCTAGTATTACACTATCCCCCCTTCCCATCCGAGCCTTACTCTCGACTACATCCGCCTGCCTCTCTCTTCCTCTGTACCCGCCTTTCTCATATTCTTTTTCATCAAGCTCCGGACCCTTCGGCACGCGCGCGCCCGCGCTTTTTCGCCAAACGCCTGGCTAAGGCGGCTTTGAAGCTTGTGCTTTGTTTGGATATCGGTTGGTTTTAGACTGTAATTTTTAATTTTTATTAATTTTTGTTTCTTTGTTTGAGAAATTTTGGAAATTTTGTGTGGATGACGGGAAGAAATTTGAAAAATTGAGATAAATAACGATTGAATTGAGTCGTCAAAATGTAAAAGCAATCAACAGAGTAAACAACGAATAAAAAACGTAACGTTCCAACGTGTTGATAAATTTTTGGTAATAAAAAAATAATCAACGGCGAATTTAAAGCAGCGGCTGCAAACAAAAAGTCAAGTGGCTTCATCCAACATTCCTAGATAAATTTTATTGGAGTGAGTAAGAGGGAGTGTTTTATCACGGACGCCTGCCTAATTTTCCCCGACTGGAACACGGAATCTCTTCATTGCGCGAGATTTATCGCCTCTGCAGCTGACCACAAATATTAAGCGTACCCTTATTGCCGGTTTGCGCAATATCTCTCAACGGCCCTCTGTTTTTAAATATTTTTATTCCACATTTTTTTATTCAAGGATCATCATCCTTCCAGGTTAATATTGTTACCGCATTATATAAGGCAGCAGTATGTTCACGGATTTAAAGTTACGCATTTTATCACAAGTCGTTGGACGAGGCTGTCTCATTCGAGGCGCGCTCTTAATTACGTGATAGTTCGATGCTGCCACGACGCTCACCGCGGAATTTCAAAGTAGCCACTTAACGCACAGGAGTTAATTACCCCCGCGTCATTTCCGGGGAAAACGCGCGAGCCTGGTACAAGAAGGATATTTTTATGAAAATGCAGAGGGGTCGTCGAGGAGATGTTTTTGCCGTGGCTCATTTTGCATGAAAAACACTCGTGTTCTTTTTTTTTGCGCGCGGATGTCTTGAAAAAAAGAAAACAGAATTTGAATTTCCCAGCGGCGCTCCCTCGCTTTTCCAGCTCGCGTGTCGCGTTTGTTAATACACGAGAGCTTCAGTTTTCGGATTGCGTTTGCAAATTTCATTAATCCAGTTGGTCCGTTTAAAGATGTTAAATTGCCGTAATTGGCAAAGTCAGTCCCCGGCTAACGGAATTTTTATTTTTCCGTGTATAATTGTGTGTCGAGAGGAGAGAGAACGTTTACGGGAAGAATTTCCGTGACAGCTTTTCGTTAATTATTAACGCTCGCGCGCGAACTATGCGTACGCCGAAAATTAAACAAGTATAATCGTCGCGGCGCAATCGCGAAAAATAATACGTCGAAAATGTAATTCGGTGGATGAATAATACGAGTAATTTTCGTTGGTTTCGCGGGACTCAAACGAAATTCCACGATCTAAAGTCAAATCATTGTAATCGAACAATATTTATCTGTCGTGAAATAAAATTTTTAATTAAAGAATTTCGCGTTGAAACGTTATTGTTGGATTCTATAACAAAATCATATAATTTACAACTCTCTGCGCAAACAATGCGTTAGAGTTCGTTGCTTTACATGGTTCGAAACAAAAACCGAGTGTACGCGGAGCATAGTAATTGCGTTTCAAAATTCATCCTACAGATCAAAGCTTAAGGTAACGTGAAAGAGCATTCGAATAGCCGGTAAAAGTCTTCTCTCTCTCCAAACGATTTTGCTCGCTGATTTCAGAAATATCGATAAGTATACACTTCAATAAATAAATACAGCTTACGAGAACCTTCGATACTCGATATTTGCGCTGAAACGGTGGGAGCGCAACAAGAGTCGCCAAAAAAAAGGAAAAAATACTAATGCGTTTCAGTCGTTGGTAAAGAGAAAGTTTGATAAGTTTAAAAGCAGCAAACACGAGAAAAAGCTCAAACATACTCGCGATCTATCTCGGCTGTGCGTATGTATTTATTTGCGTGTATCGTCTGGAAACGTTGGCCTTTTAGATATTTCCCCTTTGTTTATTTGCAAAATGAAATATTTTTAAAACGCGCTCCATTTTGATAATGCACCAGCGGCGTAATGCAACAAAAATAAAAAACAGTCAAAATTAGCAAGTACAGGGGAGGGTAAATATAATGTACCGGTAAACTTTTCCCGAAACCGAAACAAAAGCCTCCCGTTACCGAGCAATATTTTTAATTAAACTATTAATTATTTAAAAGCCATTGTAGCCAACCTATAAAAGCCCTCGGGCACATCAAGTTCGTTCATTAAAAAAATAGGGGGCAATAGAAGAGAAAAGGGCGTTGCAATTATAGGTTCGCCGTTAAACTTCAGCCAGCAATACGTACACAGCGAAGTAAAACACGAGCGAGAGAGAAAAAAGCAGGACCAAGGCTCTTTAATTAAAGTACAAAAAGCCAAGAGAATTTTCGTCACCGCCAAACCGCGAGCGCAGTAGTTATTCACATTTTTCTCCATGTAAATTATTTACTTTCATTAGACGTTGGCGTCGGGCCAACCCGCGGCTCTACCCCTCCAGCCCGCACTCGTCCGTCTTACAAACCCCCCGCAAGCGTCAGCAACAGAACAAGTCCAATTAAAAAAGCATCGGCGCTAACCAACTTGCTTGTAAGCATCCGTCGCGCGCATATCCCAGCGAGAGCTGTCCCACGCTGATACGTCTAAGGCCCAAACTTCCACGCTGCTCGTATCAAAGCGTAATCCGATCGGCATGGCCTCTCCCCTCTCGTAATTGGGAGATACGCTCGTCCTTAGAACCCATTGAATTTAGGATAAATCGCTTCGGCTTCATTCAACCGATCGATCCTGCAATTATCCCCCGGGAAAAATCGGATCCTTTTATTTCTTTTTTTTTTTGTCTCTCGTTTTTTTTGCTGGTCTGGCGGGGAGGGTGCGGCTGAGAGATAGAGGAGTTACGGGAATGTTGCGAGGATTTATTTGGAAACGCCGCGGGGATTTTATTCGATTGCCGCTGGGCCGATAATTAAAGGGACGCTGATGTGTTGCGGAAGAATGCAGGAGTCGGAATTGCGTTTGATTTTTCCTGATGCGACCGACCGGGATTTGTCTGGATTTCTTTTTTGTGCTTTTTGGGGGGCTGGAGGATAAGGATGAACGGCGGCTGTTTTCTTTTTCATTGTTTGCAAAGCCGGCAGTTATCGAGTATTGAAATTTTGCCGAGACGATCGAGTTTGTTTCGAAAGTGCGCGATTAAATTTGGAATCTGGGGTAATATTAGCTGGCGATTGGTTTGACGGCAATAAGTTAATTGTATAAATTAAATCACTAATTACAGCGCTTTATAAATTTTAAACTGTTGGGATACTAAATATTGCCAAAGAGAAATTTGGTTATTGATATTAATTAATTAATATTGCAAAATTTAATCAACGCAAACAAAGTAATACTCGACTTTTAAAAAATTAAAAAATGAACCTTAAAAAGACGTTTAAAAAATGTTTAAAAACGAATGTTTACGAAATTTCAATTGTTAATTTATTCTCGATTGCACAATAATGTTAGATCTATCCTCAGAGTTCCGGCAAGCACAAGAAAATATGAAAATAAAACGAACCCGTGTCCAAGACAGATAATCGATGTTGCGTAATTTTTAATAAACCTCAGGGTATCAAGTAACTTTGTTTAAGTAGATAAATAAGGAAAAAACCAGCAATAAAACAGATAAACCGTAAAGGAATGCAATTTAAAAATAAGTGATTATTCTTCATTTTAGCGCGTTTCTTTATCGCAGGGCAAAAACTCATTTTTTTAACGAGACTAACTATACCGTGGCGCGTGTAGCAAAGTGAAATGTGAACTTACAGTGTTACTTTAGTGATAGTAATTATATTTTTTAACGCTCGTGACTAATTAGTTATATCACTAGCAGGGCTGAAATTAAATGCGGAAATTCGTTGAATTTAAATTTTCGACCAGCACTCAAAGTCAACGATGATTCTTCTGTCCACGACAGCTCCATAAAACAATAAGGTACGTGCATAATAACATATATCTCATTTAATTTTCCACCGAACATTTATTTTATCACTTTATGTGTGCCGTTAAAAAAAAAGTGAAAAGAAGGGGGATACAGCCCCTCTCTTGCGGAATGAACAAAGGAAATCAGAGGCTCGTTAAAATCGGAGAAAAACTCTCATAAAACTGTATATTCCAACAATCAGCAGGGCTGAATTAAGGCCATTTTCACAGTGCCGCAGACTCTTGAAATTCAAAATAAATCTGCTGACCGTAGCAGAGATCCACTAAAGCTTATGAACGAGCATCGTTTATAACTCTTAAAGCGCCATTGCGCAGCCGGGGATGAAAAATAAAGGAGGGAAACGTTGAAAAAAAAGGGGAAAAAATAATAGCTGGATGAACAAAATTATGTATGTATGTATAAATTCGCGGAGGACGCGAGGCCATTGCTGCGCGTGGCAACGACGACAAAACGGCCCGATTTTCCTCGTTAAATTAACACAGCGACAGGCTCGAGTCCGATATGCAGGTGCAAATGAATTTAATGGAGAGGGAGATGAAAAAAAGGACGCGAGTGGGTTAAAACAGATTGAGATGGAGACCGGGACGAGCGGGTGTGAATTTAATAAATACACAGCCGGACGAGCAGCGCCCGGAAAATGCCGCTGGGTAATGGAGGCCGATAAAGAATCCAAGTGCTGCGTTGGCGTTTACTTTAGTGAGGGGAGGAGAGGCTGAGCGTAAGCCCCGGGTTAAGGTCCAAATGAAAACTTTGTTTAATTTTGAATTTAATAGGGAAATCCGAGATGGATTTTTAACGCGAGCCCCCCCCCCCCCCCTATAACGCTGGGGCCACGTTGTATAAAGTTGCAAGGTTCGAATTTTAAACTCGTGTTGTAATATCGTGGATTTTTATTTTTCGTTAAATTAAATATTGTATTTAAGGATTTTTGATGAATTTCCGAGTCAAATAAGCGTTGATACAGTGAATAATGTTTGAACTTGGCGAAAATTATACGAGGGTGGTTGTGAGGGTTGATTAAATAAAAGGGAGCACGACTTATCCCAGCGTGTATTAATATTTCAAGTGACAAGCAAGAAAAGTCAAGTAAATAAGTACTCGAATTAAAAGTTTGCATTTTACTAAGCCCCTTAATATTTACCCTTTCAATTTTACAGCTTAACTTGGAGTTTTTTACGAACGCCTAAAGTTTAACGTGTATTTTTAATTAAAATCGAAACTTTGCCGGGCGAAAACTATTTCGCTAAAATAATTTGATTTCGAACGGCGGTTCTTCTTTCGCTAATACCCGCATAAATCCGAGCGATCGGGTAAGTGCGGGGAAAAAAGCCGATCGGCAAAACTCAAAATTTCGAAATACTTTGCGGACTACTGCTCTCGGGGCGAACTTGGTTTATCCCTAATGAAAAGTTTCCGCGCGATAATGGGGATTTGGCCGAATTAACGATTCCAATTAAACCAGCCGGAATCTCGGTCTTTTGTGTCTTTATTTTTTTCATTAATCCAACATCGGCAAAAAACGAACCAAGCAGGATCCGCTTGCTTGATTAAAAAAATTTGCATCCTACTCTTGGCATCGTCGAAAACTCGCAACAATATCTTGAAGAAATAAGAGAGAAAAAAAACGAAGACTGAAAATTGTATTAGCCGCCGGCAGTGAATGGGCTGGAAGAGGGTAAAGCCATATGCACGCGAACGCTGTATATAATAAAGTAGGAAGGAGATCTCGCGAGCCCCTACCGAGAATACAAACCAAATCAGACGCAAAGGTCATTAAGATCGAGAAAAACGAAAAGGGAAGTCGAACGCGAGACGGAAATCCGGGGGCCAAAGGAGATTGCCCGTGCGCTAATGGAATGCACCGGGACACCATAGGCGACGGCATGACAATGGCCTGTTGTCGTGGGGCACGCGGCTTGGGCGAAATAACCACGACGCGTCTGTCCGACAACGAGAGCACCAAAGTGACGGCTTTAGTCGGCTTGACGTTCGACTGATGCCTTTTTTTTCTCTCTTCACGCGACGGCTTCACGCCTGCGAGAGAAGTCGAGAGAGGAAACTGAGATGTTTTCTGGGCTTCAGTTGGGGATTATTTAATTTTTATTTTGTATCCGAGATAGTGGGATTTTTTTATATGTCATGGAGTGTGATTATACTGGTGACGTTTTTTTCCATAAAATAAAAATACAATTTACTTCTTTTTAAAAAAATTTGAAAAATAAGCCCAAGGTTGGTGTAACGTATACATTATCAAGTGGACACTTCAAGAGCAAAACTGTACAGAGCCAACTTCAATGATAATACTCGCGAGTACTTCAAAAAATTAATATCGCTAAAATCTTTTGAAAATAACCGGGATACATTTCATGGCTTTTCAAGGGTTTACCTTTTTTTTATAAAAATATAAAAATAGAGATTTAAAAATAAGCTGTTATTAAATTTTGAATTTTTTTTTTCAAGCTATATTGTTATTATTTACGAAAATCGTTTCTGTAAACGTTAAATTTCTGGCTATCTATTAATCTAGCAATTTCATTTAGCAAAAAAATAACAAAACCTATTGAAATATAAGATGTATGAAAAAAAAATTGATTAATCTTTACAAATGCGGGTGCAACCGACATGTGTACTTAAAAGTCAAGAGCGACTACTTGGTGGTTCCTACTTTCACTTTTGAGGTTCGGCAATCAATTTTGACCTTCTCCGTGTAGTTTGCTCCAAATCGATTAAGGAAAATGTTCGTTGAATTCAACTAGAGGTTGACGAGATGATAAAAGTCACATTCGTTATTTTGATATTACTTGTTATCAATAACACAAAAAATTTAAGAGTATTTTTAATTTTTATATAATATTTATTTAATTAAACGAAAATATCGGATTTGTTTTATTTGCAAATAAATTTTAATTAGTAACAATATCAAATGAATATTATAAGAAAAACGAAATTACTCCGAAAAAAGTCCATTAAGAATGATATATTTTGCATTTCCTATACTACATAATTAATTTCATTACCAAATAAATGTCCAAATAATTTCATTAAATGCAAATATACGTTCCATTAAACAAAATCGAAAAAATTCATCTCTCTCTATCGCAGAAGACGCGAAGATTAAAGACCCATTAACATAAAAGAAAAAAAAACCATCAATCCACTTACGAAAAGGAAACAATTATTTCCACTTGCAACATATTCTCTCGAGAAAAAAAACAAGCAACTTTCAATAATTGACATTCGTGCTAAGCGGCCACAAAATTTCGCAAATTCGAGCCTCTCTTATCTTTGTTTTCCTTTCGATCGAGACGCAAGCAAAACAACAGTCGCACGCAGACGGTCAGTATAAGTACTCGCGAGTCAAGCATCATCGCTTACGCGCATGCATACTTTCACCCGATGCCGAGTGACCTCAGAGAGTCGGCAGCAGCTGCCCCTCCCCCCTCCCTCCCCTTGGCCCTCGCCGAATTCGCACATAAGCGCGCGAAAACACATCGCCCCCCTCAACCTTGATGAGCGAGCCTGACAAGCGATTGGGCGCGATTCCAACCTCCCCTTAGCGAGCACAGAGTGCTCACCCAAAAAGAGCGAGACAGAGATAAAGAGTGACAAAGAGACCAGGCGGCCTCGTACTACTTCCTTAGAGCTGCAGCTGCGCGGCCCTATAAAAGTCCGAGGCAGTCGTGAACTCGGCATCAGATCCTCTCTTCTCTCGTCGAAGGAAGCATCAAGCCCAAACCGCCAGCATGTTCAAGTTCGTCGTCCTGTTCGCCGCCTGCTTGGCCTACGCCAGCGCTGGATTCATCGGATCTCCCCTGGCCTACGCTGCACCGGCCGCGCCTCTGGCTTACGCCGCCCCGGCTGCGCCTCTGGCCTACGCCGCCCCAGCTTCCATCATCAAGCCGGCTCCTCTTGCTTACGCAGCACCCGCTGCCCCCTTGGCCTATGCCGCCCCGGCGCCCATCATCAAGCCTCTGGCCTACGCCGCCCCGGCGCCCATCGTCAAGCCTCTCGCCTACGGAGCCGCTCTCATCTAAACTGCATCTGTCGAAGTCGCGGCTGCAACATTTTCCTACGATGTTAGCGCTTGGCTGTAAGGACCTTGCTGGATTTCTCTCGTTGGCGTATTGACGGGAAGGATCTGGCGACGTCTAGGGCGCACAGTGATTTTTAAGCGAAAATCCAATTTTGTTCTTTTTTTTTTGCTCCAACAATGTACAAAAACGACAGTTCAATTTGTATTTATGCGCACCGTAACGATTTTCGTATCGTTCGCTGCTAACACGTCTTTAATAAATTATTAGTTTTATCGAACAATTTTTGAGTCTTTTTGTTGTTTGCTACAATTTACTGTAATCCATGATTTATCACCTTACGAAAACTTTACTCTTACGAACGCCAACTTAATCTGGCGTTTACGTGATACATTGACATTCATAAAAATGACAATGGCAATGCGATTATTACGACGCGATGTTATTTACGAACTTTTGTTTATTACTTCGATTTGAAATTTTTATTTTTTAATTTGGGACAATAATGTGATGAGATTCTTGATGTTTGCAGATTGGAAAATGTTTATTTTATTATTGTTCTGTTCTTTGACAAATATCACTGATTTAAATAATAAACCATTAATTTGAAGTACTTGGAAAGAATTGACTTTGGATCGATATTTTCTTATTAGATTTCAAAATACTGATCACCACGTCACTCTTGAATAAATAGATAATTTTATTTACGTGTACGTTTTGTTTTACAATTTATTAATAATTCAGATATCGCGAGAAAGTTCGTACCGGCAAACACGACGAAAAATTAAAAAAATTAATTAAATTAAGTAATTAAAGTTTATATCTAAATTTAAAAAAGTAAAGAAAAATTAAAAAAAAATACAATAAGCTAGTTATAACAAAGTTAGAGACAGGACAGATCGCCGAGAGAAAGGGAGTGGCAATATCTGGAGAAAATGATACGATTGTGGAAAATGAAGAAAAGAAAATGAGAGGGTACATAATAGAGGATAAGGGAAAATATAAGAATTGATTCATTAAGAAAAGAATGATAAATTACAAAATTAGTAGTAATAATGGATAATTTATTTAAAAAACACAAATATATCAAATATATTCGATTTAAAGATGTTGTATAAATAAAATTTACAATTTCGTTTGTGTATATCAGCGTATTATATTACAAGGAAACTTGAGCGTGCTCCTGTACACCATAGCAGCGCACACGAGATTTTTATGATCCAGGTACAGTTAACAACAGGGAATGAGCCATGTTGAGTGAGTGCTTACAAGTAAGCGGCAGACTTGACGATGGAGGAGGTGCCGTAGGCAACAGCGGGGGAGGCAGCATAAGCCAGAGGTGCAGCCTTGTAGTAGGGGGCAGCTGCGGCGTAAGCTGGTGCAGCGTAGGCAGGGGCGGCGTAGGCAAGAGGGGCAGCCTTGATGTAGGGT
>JAPYYQ010002449.1:0-18797 GCA_030522585.1 Anagyrus pseudococci
AAAATAAAAACTGTCGTGTATGCAGAATTTTGATTTTATTCACTGTTACGGAATGACAACATTTCAAACTTGCCGTAGTTTATACCTTTTTTTAAAAAAAGTAGTTTTTTTGGGATCTCACTATTGTTACGTTAGCATGCATCTTTAGGGTAAAACCGCGAAACGCCAATTGAGAGTGAAATTGTGATACCCAATTTAGGTTGAAACCACGAAACGCCAATTCAGGGTAAAAACAAATTTGACAAAATTATTTTCGCGTTTTAACCAATTGCCGTCGCCAATTTAATTGAAAAAGGCGTTTTTGTAATATATATAAAATTCATATAGCAACTTAAATCATGAAGATCTGTGTAGGAAAACCATTATTTTTTTTTAAATTGAAACGTTCTATCCAATATTAATGTATATAATGGAGCGGGCGCTGAACGCAGTTTTTTCAAACTTGCCTTCGTGGCGCTACCGTGTCACTTAATCCAACGTAATTTGATATGCAGCCGGGAATATTGCTAATGAGTTTTTTTTTCACGAAATCAACGGCAAAATAAATTAATAGAAAAAAACATTTCTAAAATTTGACAAGTGGTTTCTACGACGTTATCGATATCATATCGTCTCACGATTGTTTGAATAACGAAAAGCGCAAGCTACACGTGTAACATTGTCAGTTAAATGCCAAGCGCAGCGGCAGCGCGAAATAAGTACATTCGTTAATTTGTCAGCTGATCGGGGAAAGGCTCGTGTTCGGATAAAGACCGGCTGATGCGTCCGGGACAAAATAAGCCGCATAGCAGCGACAGTGCTTATTACATAGTCGTCGGCGCGGCACATACTTATATATTGCGCGCGGAAAGTGCAACGTGCAACTCGGCCTGTATCTATATATCTATATGCAAGCGTGGGCGCGAGACAAGGACGGGCGCGGATTAACCCGTCTGGCATTATCACCGTAGAGCTTGTAGAGGCGAGCACGCAGGCTGCTACTACTGCTCCGTTGTACAACATAAGTATAAGCTCGTACAACGCCAGGCATAAAATAATAAGAGTATCAAGCGCGCGCATAGATCGTGTGCAAAGAGAGAGAAAGAGAAAGAGAACTGTGGCGGCCACCGCTCGCTTCTTTAGTTCTTTGCCTCGTCTGCTATTTATTATTACGCCCTCCCCATGACGTTGGCCCCCAATTTTAGCACCGCAATGTAGTTCAGTAGAACCTGCAGGAACTTTCCCATTGCGCATCAGGAGGCGGATGAGGAGCAAGCGATGTGAGCCCTACGTAAGTATATAGTGGGCCCGCAGAGAGAGCAAAGCGCACGTCCTAAAAGCTAACGGAGCAGGCCAGGAGTGTGTGTGTGTGTGTGTGTGTGTGTGTGTGTGTGTGTGTTCTCTCTCTCTCTCTCTCTCCTCTTATTCGCTCTCCCACTATATCTATATAGGTATATGCATATCTCTTTCTCTCTCTTTCTACTGTACACTGTCTCTCTCTTTCTCACTTGAAGCAAGAGAGCATAGCCAGCGCAGCAGCAGCAGGAGCGCTAAGTTTGCCTCATATATATTGCCGCAACAGTGTCTGTCCGTACTCCGTGTATGTGTGCGTATACGCGCGGGGGACGCGGACGCGCTAGCTCTTCTCTGCGGTGCAGCTCGCAGAACACGGCAAAGGACGGGAGAGGACGATGATGGGAGCGAGGACAGCGAGCCAAGAGGACGGCCAGCCTCGACAACTACCACGAGTACGATGTGTAAGTCTCGCAAAGGTTAGACCCCCCCAGAGCCACTAGTGCCACTGGGACACTCTCTGCGTCCACTTCAATGGCGATGAGGTCTCTCTGTCTCTCTTACTCTCTCTCTCTCTCTCTCTCTTTCCACTGCGCGTATAGATTTCACCGAGCGTTCCCCTTGCCAACTACCTCGGTCCCGAGGCAGACCGCCGCGTCGGCCGTCACCGGACAGCCTGCTCCATCACGCGTCAAGTGATTTTATTTTACTCTTTTCGATCTTCGGTCACGTACTCTCTCTCCATCTCCGTGTCTTGTATACGGAAACTCCAGAGATGAATCTGCCGACTTGATTGTTTGTTGTTTATCCGAGGTACACATTTTTTTTTCGGCTGCACTTTGTCGCGTTGTTGATTTATTGACGATACTTTCTGAGGTATTCTTATGGTTTATTCTGATAAGGTTAATGTAGATTGGAAGACATTTGAGAGTAGCTCTGTTGATTAACTAGTGGCTCTGGTGATTTATTGATTGTTACAGTTACAACATTGTGAAAAAAAAAACAAAAATTGTCGATAAACTCCAGTGTTTTGTAATGGAAAGATATTGTTTCAATATGTACGCTTTTAAGTTTTTCACAAAACCATTTGTAGAAAAATTACTATTCTTATAATTGAAGTTTAAAAGTTATTAATATTATCAGTTTATTAATTTTCACTTTTGTACTTCTCAAATGATTAATTTGTACTTATAAATAATATATTTTTCAGATATGATATGAAGAATACTCTGCAGCAGCTTTGATCAAATAAGTTGTACAAACTTCAAGAGAATTTACTGTCTTAAAATGATCAATGTGCAATTTAATCAAATTAAGCAAAATGTGGCTATTAGATGATAAAACAGCATCTCTGTTGTGTTGTATCAAAGGGTTGTGAAAGTGAATTGTGTGATATATTAATTGGAGTGATGTTTTATATATTAGAACCCATAATATGATGGGAATATTGTATGAAAAGAGGCCTCTCAAGAGGCCTAGATTAGGACCACCTGACGTTTATCCTCAAGAGCCCAAACAGAAAGAAGACGAACTAACACCAAACAACGTGAAACATGGATTCACAACTTCATTGCAACTCTCGGATGAACATGGCACTGCCAGACATTGTAATGTCACTGCTGCCAAAGTGGGAGCTTACTTTAATGCTATACTGGCAAAGAAGGAGGAGCTTGCTACTATGCCTGATACAGGCAGAAAAAGGCAGCAAATTAATCCCAAGGATAATTTTTGGCCTGTTACTGCAAGGACTAAAAATGGTATTGAGGCCTGGTTTAAAGACCTATCTGGGTGCAAACCGTTACTTTCATTAGCAAAGAAAGCTCCAAATTTTAATAAGAAAGAAGACATTTTTACTATGTTGTGTGAATATCAAGTGCCCATGTTGAGAGCTGCTTGGTTTATCAAACTTAGTTCTGCATACACAGTGGCAGTTTCAGAAGCAAAAATGAAAAAGAGGCAACTACCAGATCCAACAACAGGTATCTACAATAAATTTTTTTATTAAATTGATTAAATTGATAAAATCATAAGAAAAAATAGCATGTTTTTATGTTAATCTTTTCTCTTGTATTAAAAAAGCAATTATTTTCGTTTTTTAGAATGGACAGGAACACTGATCAAATTTTTAAAAGACCAACTATCCAAGCTTCAGGATTACTATCATCTAAATAGTCATTCATCAAGCAGTTCAAGTTTAAATACCAGCAGTAGTAGCAGTAGTAGCAGTGGTGGCACAGCAAATGGACCTTCCAACTCCTCCACCTCTTCTTCTAGCAGTAGTTCTGCCACAATGAATGGTAGTACACCAAGCGGTCAATCTGTAACAACAAATGGTCTTTTAAGTACTCAACCCTCTACCCCTAACTCCAATACTGCAGCTAGCAGTTTATGCGCGCACACCACGTTGATGAGCGAAGAACACAAACTTGCATTGAAGCAGTGGCATTACTGTACACAGTTAGGTAAGTAATAAGGAGAACATTATTATTACACATAATGAAGAATCAATTTTTAATGAAAAATTTTTCACTTTTTAGTAAGATACATGTTTGAGGAGGGTTTATTAGATAGACAAGAGTTGCTGCAGTGGATCCTCGATCTGCTTGACAAAATGCGATCAGCACCATCAGACGACGGTATATTAAAGCTCTTGTTGCCTTTGGCCCTTCAGTATTTAGAAGAATTTGTGCAGTCGGAGTTGCTAGCTCGAAAATTGGCTTATCTCTGCTGCAAGAAAATAGCGCATATGTGCAACAACGTTGACACAACTTGTTGTCCACTAAGTCCATCTGCTGTCGCGGCTGCGGCAGCCGCAGCTGCGACGGTGGTCAAGAATGAAGTCAATGGGACCAAGGACAACATGCAGCCGCCCACTGTAGCTCCCGTGGTCAATCAATTGAACGCCGTGTTTAATGATTACCTCAATTGTCCACACCATAGAGATGTACTTTACGGATTGTCGACTATTATTCAAGTAAGAATTAATTAAAATTTTTACTTGTGCATTCGACACTTTTTTGAACCATTACAAACTGAGCAAAATTGTTTTCAGGTTATCACATTAGAATGCCCGACGGCTTTGGTTTGGAATAACGTAGGGGAAGGAAAGTCCATATCTGTATTAAATGGTTCGCCGTTAGATCACTTGCCATGTCCTCCGGCCGCGTTGCCGAGCCCGCCAGCCAGTGCCGCTGATCCTACCCGACGTCAGCTTAAAATGGCTCAAGACAATATTAGAGCACGCTCACAAGCTGCCGAGAGTCGATGGTCTTGTGACAAGTGGCAGCAAAGTAGTGCAGGTAAGAATCTTGACATTTTTTTCAAATTTGATTTAAAGATCCAATAAACTAATCATTAACTATTTATTATAATCTGTTAATATGTAGGTATGACAACAACAAGAGTTTTGGCGGCTTTAGACGCGCTGGACAGGCACAGTTTCAACCGAATGGATGCAAATAACTCGCTAGACACACTTTATGTAAAAATTTTTACCAATTCTACGAGGGATGCGAGTAGTACGGTGGTCGGTGTGACGCACTCGGGTAACAGCAGCAGTAGCTCCGCAAATGCTGGCGCAGGAGCGACAGGAACGGGCGATTCTAGCAATTCGAAAACCGAGTATAATCCACAGCAAGACGCGCCAATTGTTGAGATTTTGTGCGAATGGGCAGTGAGTGCAGAGCGTTGGGGCGAACATCGAGCTATGGCGGTAGCCAAACTGCTTGAGAAACGACAAAGCGAGGCGCTTGGCGAAAGCAACGACAGCGACGACAAAGACAGTGTATGTAGCAATGGCAACAGTCCGTTAGCACTACCCATCTTTCAGCCGCTGCTCATGAAGTTTCTCGACGTCGATGCGCCCGTCCTCGACAACACTTCCTCCCAGTCCAAGGTGCAGTTCACTAATCTTGTTCATTTGTTCTCTGAGCTCATTCGACATGACGTTTTCTCGCACGACGCATACATGTGTACCCTTATTTCAAGAGGTGATCTCATACAAGGTAAGCAAACTTGATTTGAAAAGACTACTTTTAAATTTTATTTATTCATGATTAATAAAGTAACATTACGTACATTAGGCCCAGCAGCAAGTAAAGCCAGTACACCAAGTAACCGTGATCCCATGGACGAAGATAGCCTGTTTCCGGGTATCGATTTAAAACCGGCTAAATTGGAGCCACACGACCATTTGCGCTCAAATAATGACTATGATGACAGTAAGATCGACGATGATCTTGATAAAATCCTACAAGATATTAAAGATGTACAGCAAAATAGTATGGATGCTCCTGATAGTCCTAAGGAAAGCGATGCATTAGCGGGCCATGGGACTCACGATGGCACCGGCCTTGACTCTGGAACAAAGCCACCCTCCAGTCCAAGCCGACACTTGCTTTATACTACGCACTTTCCTCTTCCACAAGACGAAACCTGCAGCCAACACGACTGCAACCAGCGGCATGTGTTGCTGTACGGAGTTGGACGGGTGCGCGATGACGCTCGCCACGTTGTCAAAAAGATGACCAAAGAAGTGTGTAAGCTATTCGGCAAGAAATTTAGTATTGACGTGGCCGAGGGTGGCAAGGTGAAAAAGCATTCGCGCAGTGAGTTTAATTTCGAGGCAACTACCCAGAAGTTTCAAAATCTCAGCTACTTCGACCAACACGTTGTTACGTGGCAGTGTGCCACTCAGGTTGTCGACATGCTCAATACCTTTGTCACGGGTTCATCGTATCTGCCTGTCCAAGAACACGTGGCCTTTCTTTTTGATCTCATGGAACTGGCGCTCAACATCTATGGCCTCATCGAAATTTGCATACAAATACTCAAGGAGTTACCAGATGTTGAGGCCCAACTCGACGCTCGAAAGAGCAGTCTTGTTCGTAATTACACAACTAATCTTAGTCTCTACATCGTTGGTGTACTCAGGAGATACCATTGTTGTTTGTTGCGTAAGTTTTTTCGCAAAGCTGCCACAAAAGTTGCCATCAACGATTTTAATTTTTTACTAAATAATAATATCTATTTTATGTTTACAGTGTCACCAGAACAGACAACTATGGTGTTCAGTCTTCTATGTAAAATGGTCGCCCACGTTTCGAATCCAAGTGATTGTAGTTCAGCCGAGCGCTGCGTGCTTGCTCATTTGTATGATCTATACTCCAACTGCTCTCTGCTAAAAACGAAACCCCACAGCTCGGAAGGTTTTAACAATGCAAATCCAAAGATCCGGGCTGCCTATTACACGACTCTTACGCTCACACCCTCGAATCACCTGTACAATGCTGACTTCATGCTGGACGTACTAAGCAGTCCACGTCGAGGTGGCAAAATCGAGGTTCAGTGGGCACGTCAGCTGAACGAGGCACCGGCTAATCGTTACAGTTTCGTGTGCAATGCTATCATCACTGTATGTGGTGAGACAGACAACGACAAACTCAACGACATTGCTATTACGTGTGCTGAACTCACAGCCTGTTGTAACTCGCTTAACAATGAGTGGCTCGGAGTGCTCAGTGCGCTCTGCTGTTCTTCCAGTAGTTCATCGAATTACATCGACGTTCAGAGCCAGGTTGACGTACACGATTTAAGTATTCATAACTCTTTGGCTGTATTTGTCTCAATTTTGATAGGTAAGGATTGTTAAAATTTCTGTAGCTGTAATGTCTTACAAATCTTTTAAAAATCGTTTTACTTTCAGCGAGGCATTGCTTCTCCCTTGAGGATTTCGTGCGGCATATCGCTATACCTTCACTTGTAAAGGCCTGTAATGAGGGTCGTGGCGATGCTGATACAGATGCTGAGGCAGGTGCCAGGCTTACTTGTCATTTGTTATTGCGCCTTTTTAAGACAGTTGAGTGTCCCCAGCCGTCGCTTTACTCCGTGGGTACGAGTCCCCATCCAAATAATGCCAACCAGCGTACCTACAGCATTAAACTTAGCTGCGATCGACATTTGCTTGCTGCTGCACACAATAATATAAGTGTCGGACCGCTTATTGCCGTACTAAAAGCTATCCTCGTTGTGGGTGATGCGACGGCTGGTAAACAACCACCAAAGAAGCCTGATGCGCAGATTCATTCAAACAAGTGTGGGCCTGGTAGTGTTGGAGCAGGTGGTCCTGGTGAACTTTCTATTAGCCATATTTTAGGTGAGTTATCTAAGATTTTCTTTATTTTTAAAAATACAGCATTTTGAATGTTTTATTAGTATATAACCGCATGTTTAAAATATTCAGGCACAAGTGACATTTTGGGCAGTGGGGATGATATTGGTTTGGATTTGGGTATGTCATCGTCGAATAGCAGCGTTGGAATGACCACGGAAAATGTTAAAGGTTTGTCCGATTTTGCGCAACATGTGCTTGGACAAATTTGTAGCCAAGAATGGGTTTTGGAGAGATGTTTGCAAAATCCTGAAGAACTGTGCCAAGAAGATATGTTGCTTGATAACATGTTAACCCCGCGACAGGTAATATTAAATTTATGTTTAAACAGATTTTAGCATAGTTACAAACATGCTAAAACGAAATAAATATTTATCTTTCATTTATTTTTTATTAGGCACAAAGATTACTTCACATGATTTGTTATCCAGAGACATCGTCAGATGCTTTTCTTGATCAAAAAACTCACATTACAAACATTCTTGAAAATCTGGAGCAATGGAGCCTGCGCATGTCTTGGCTTGACTTGCAGCTTCAGTACAAACAGTTCCCGCCTAATTCGACTGATTTGTCTCAATGGTTAGATACGGTGGCTAAAGCAGCTATCGATGTTTTCCAATTGAATAGCGTCAGTAGCAAGCCTGAGAAACGCTCAGATTCTATTTGGTTAGTTGCACCTCTGGTTTCAAAGTTGCCTAGTGCAGTGCAAGGAAGAGTCTTGAAAGTTGCTGGGCAAGTGTTAGAATCAGGGAATTGGTCGAAAGCATCAGGGAGAGATCGGAGGTCAAAGAGCCCTTCAATGTTCAATCATCAGCCTTTCTTGTCTCTAGTACTGACGTGCCTCAAAGGTCAAGATGATCAAAGAGAAGGTTTGTAAAGCATTTAATTAGTTTTTTGTAATATTTTGTATACCTTCAAATTTAATTAAAAATGGAAAAGTTCTTTAAAATATTAATTTCTCTTGCTTGCAGGTTTGCTGACGTCATTACATTCTCAACTTTCTCAATTTTGTACAACAAGCAAGGATGAAAAAAGCATCAGCAGTGACGATCCCAAATCTCGCGAAATTCTACAGGATGCATTGCAGTTGCGATTTAGTTTAGTCGGCGGGGTTTTTGACACGATCCAACGTAACATCACAGTGACAAACGACTGGGCTATGCTATTTGTTCAGCTCGTTAGTTATGGGGTCATCGATCTTAATAACAACGCAGAACTTTTTACAACCGTGATCGATATGCTTGCCACTCTCATACATTCCACTTTGGTCTCGGACTCTCAAAGCGAGAAAGACGAAAACAAGAAATACTACCAAAATCTTATGAAAAAGTTAAAGAAGGAATTGGGTGACCGAAGCAATCAGAGCATACGATTTGTCCGACAGCTTCTACCACTTCCTAAAGTTACACTGGAAGTCATAACATGTGAACAAGTCGGTTGCATCACAGACACCAAAGGCAATAAGATTGCTGGTTTCAATAGTATAGATAAGAAGCAGGTAAGTAAATTTTGAAAAGAGCCTTTCAAGTTAGTTATGTAAACTGTTTTAACAATACGTTAAATCTTCGCAGGGACTACAGGTTTATAATGCTCAACGCGTGTCGGCGTGGGAACTGCTTGAGGGTCACAAAAATCCGGCACCACTGTCCTGGGCATGGTTTCGTGCTACTCGACTTGAGCGTAAACCTCTCACTTATCAAAATGCGCACAAACTCTTGCGCTATCACACGCACAGTCAGAATAGACCAGCATCACATTACTTGGAACCACCACCTCTTCCGCCGGAAGATCTTGAGCCGGATAGAAAGGAACTTGAAACCGGCAAGGCTGATACACCGATGAGAGTGGATTCGCCTTGTCGCATGATGGCTGCTATCATGGGTAAAGGCAAAGCAAACAAGCAGAAGCGGCATCGTAGAAGCAAAGGCGCTGTTACTCCTACTAATCCTATTCCACAACAAATGCCGGTATGTAAAAGCAGTTTATCATTTCTGTTGATTTTAGATTTGAATTTCGATTATTACAAATATACTCTGACCTAGTCTACCTTTGTCTACTTACTTAGTGTTGTTTTTGTTTCCATTTATACATTTACTTCCAATCACCCGTTTATTATATAATGTACACATTTGGCAAGTAAATTTGGATGAAAAAGCTACTTTACTCTTCGATATGACTAATTTAATGCACATAGAACAAAAGGTAGATTTCTCTTTTGATATTTTTATTTTACATCGGATATTTTTTAACTATTTACGCCTAAAGTTTATTAATTTTTTATGTTTATAATAAAGATACTAATACATTATTAAATCATTAGCAACAACAAGGTCCTGGCCCAATGCCTCAAATGGGCTATAACCCTCAAGCGCAAATGGGTCAACAGCCGGGAATGTTTCCGAATCAACCACCACAGCCTCAACAACAGCAACAGCCTCAACCTCAACCTCAGCAGCCCCAACAACCACATCAGCAGTGGTATCCAAATCAGCAGCAGCAACAGCAGCCTCAGCCTCCACCGCCCCCTCACCCAAGTCAGCAGCCGTACAATCCTTACGGGCAACAAATGGCTCCAGGTCAAGTAGCTGGGCCCCGCTATGATAGACCCGGCCCCACTGGTCTTAATCAGTCGCAATCCAAGCAGGCTCTTACCAACATGCTTAGACTACGTCTGCCGTCAAACCAATTCATGGCCGGGGGACAGCAGCAGGCGCCGCCTCAAGCTCAACCAGCTCAAGCTCAGCCGGACGGTATACCCAACACGGGCCCGCCGCCTAATGTTGCCGCTGGCTTCTCAAATGCTGCCGCAATGCAACGCAATCAGTTTATTCGGCAGCAGTTGCGGGCCCAGCAACAGCAGCAGCACGCCGGGCCGCCTGGAATGCAACCGCAGCAGGCATTGTTTGGTACGCAACAACAGCAACAGCAACCTCAGAATATGTATGGTGGCATGCAGCAAGGTATAACAACAACTATAATAATAATTTTAGTAATAATGAGTTAATAAAAAATTGTTTCTCAAATGGATAGAAGTGAGTAAAACAAATGTTATTTTTTTAGGCATGAATCAAAACTATACAGGCTACGGCGGTCAGCAGATGATGCCTCAGCAGCAAGCACCTCAGCAGCAGCCAAATCTTATGGCTCAACAGCAGAATATGTTCCAGAATCAACAGCAGATGATGAATGCACAGAATCAGCAGCAAATGATGAATGCTCAGAACCAACAGCAAATGATGAACGCACAGCGTAGCCAAGATTATATACAGCAACAACAGAGGATGCAGCCTGGTGCCGCCAGGCCGCCTTACATGCAGGTCAGTTTTAAGATTTTAGATTTTTAAAAATATATTTCTTTACCAACTGTATTAACAATAAAATCGCTTTATAAATTTTAGCAAGCTCCTAATGTAACTATGAACACTATGGGTCCAATGGGTGGTGCAGTTCAAAACCAACCGGCACCTCCATATCGACAAGCAGGTGGCAAGCCAGGCGCCGTAAATGTTGGCGGCGTAGGACAAGCTAACGTTGGTCTTCAGCCAAATCAACACATGCAACCTGTAAGTTTACACTGCAAAATGCCTTGTTGTGATTTATAATTTATTCAAGATTTTCTAAAAATATTTTTTAAATTCATTATTTTACAGCAAATGTCACTGAATCAACAGCGAATGAGGTTAATGCAAATGCAAGCTCAACAGCAGGCACAACAACAACAGACGGGTAACGCTGGTCAACAAGCCACACCTCAACTGGTCGCTCACCTCCAGCGCAATCTGAATCAGGGCCCACAGCTTCCCTATCAGCATCAACCACCGCCTTATTAAGTGTACTTCGATCGAAAGGAAAAAAAGAGAAGTGTGTGTATGTGATTATGTGCTCTTGGCGCCTACGAAAGGACGCTGAGATTACCTCAATGATGCAAAGTCGAGTTTTAGATTAAAATACACTCAACTAAGACTTATGTGAACTGTTAATGTTGAAGTATTTTAACATAAAAAGGAGATTTTTAAGTTTTGCGTAACTGTGTATAATTAACATATTAACAGCTAATTTGAGCTGACATGTAAGAAATGAAAAATCAAGCAAATCATTGCCAAGATTTACTCGAGAAATACAATGAAATGTTTCAATGTGATCGAACGAGTGCGAGAAAAGAGATCTTTAATTATTTTATAATTTTCACAATCGAGTTCAAATATACTTGATATGGAAACAGGGCTTCGACTGTAAATGATTTTATTTTATTTTTAATGAATTTTTAAGCTGTACATTACTTTTTAAAATAATTTTTTCCTTTTTTTCTCTATTTGTCTTTGCAAGTGTACTCTGGTACGACAAAAGACGATCATTGTGAATTTGTGAATGGTAGTGCATGATATGTAATTTTATGGAACGATTAGTTGATGGGCTTAGATTATATATAATAAATATTATATTACAAAAACTCGTTTGTATTCAATTTATTTATTAAAAAAAAAACAATTTATATAATATCATTTTTCACGTGTTTTTATAAACTTATAAATCTTAATATGTTTTATTTTAAGTATTTAATTCGCGTTATTTTTATATAAATTTAAAAACGACTACAAAAAATGCATAAATAATTTATATACAAAAGTGCTAACGTTAGCTTTCGGACTCCGATGCATTTCTTTTCACACAGTTATTCTCCTGTCTTCTCAGGAGGCATTTTTTCGTTTTCTCTGTCCATTCGTTTGGCTTCATCGAACTTTAGTTGACTTTGCAATGCTAAAAAAATTGAACAAAATATAAACGTTACATTTACAGAAAAAGAGTTAGCGTTCACTTACTTGTTTTCAATGCCTCTTCTGCATCCGAAAAAGCACCGTAAGGTATCTTGCCGTCCGGTGATAAACCCTTCATCGCTAGAACAATGTCACTCTTCTCTCTGCAAAAAAAATGGAATACGAAAAAAGTAATGCCCGCGAGAGATAGACGAGATAATGAAAAAAAGGAAAGGCATTGATATCGATCAAAAATATCGTACCTAAGAATAGTGAATGATCGAGACATCTTTGCGACTGCTTTTATCTTGTGTTGAATCGAATTTCTTTTACTAACGCTAGGGGCCTCGGTCTCTTCCTCGTCGATCTCATCGTTTGGACAAAGATTCAACAAAGCCCCAAACATCTGGGTGACTAAAAATGAAAAACTGAAATAAAACTGAATTCTAGGCTCATAGCCTTATTCGACTCTCACCTGAGCCAATTGCGAACGGTAGGGACCATTCGAATGCATTTGCAAATCCCGGAAGCCAGTAAGGATGCTCGACAGCGCCAAACTGCTTCATGTTCAACAGATCGTCTTTGTATTTGATTACGGCTGCCTGTGAAAAGCAGACCGGACAATTGCAACGGCCATTGTCGCAGCTCGAATTGGGCGAAACCGTCGAAGCTTACCTTGTTCCCATAAACGTCCAGGTAATTGGGAGCGCTAAACAGCGTGATAAGCGCTGGGAAGCCCTTACTACCGTGCCGGTGCAGTGTGAAACCGCGCTCCTGTGCTTCGTGTGCCCGGATTATCGACAGCAGATTGTTGTCCTTTAAGAACATTTCGCAGGCCTCGTAACTGTGTGCAAAAGCGATATAGTTTGAAAAAAGAAATTAACGATAATAATGCCGAAGGATTTTTTTAAAGTCTGCAGGCATGTCTCACCTGAACCACCACGAGCAGCCGCGAATCTCGTTTCTCGCATACGGTGCAGAATACCTTTTGTCGTTGAAATCTTCGGCCGGATCTGACCAAAGTAAATCACACATTGGCCCCTGCGTTGGGGGTTCGCGGAATCTTTTGATCTACAGAGAGAGAGAGAAAAAGTAAGATTTTCAAGTCTCGCTCTCGTACTGTTTACAAGCTTATATTCTTCACGGGGACTTACTCGTTGAACGTGACTCATGAAGCGTATATCTGGCGACAGGCCTCCGTGCACGCAGAAGAATTGCTTCTTTACTATGGCCGCCAGCGGCAGGCAATCGAACGCTTCCATGCACGCCTCGTAAAAATTCACCGAGAGCTTGGTTATACCTGAATAATTGTTTTTTTTTTTTTTTCATAAATAAGCGACTAAAAATAAATTACGTCGTTCACTTACACTCGGCTTTGAACGAGAAAAATTCAGTAAGGTGCCTGCACTCGTGATTACCGCGCAGCAGTATTATCTTTTCCTTGTAAACAATTTTCAGAGCAAACAGGTACAGTACGCACTGGAAAAAGAAAACAAGTCGATAAGTCTTTTTTTGGCCAGTAAAGGCAAACAAACTAATTAATATCGATAAAGTAATGATTGTACCTCAATGCTAAATTGACCTCTGTCGACGTAGTCCCCGAGAAAAAGGTAATGGCTATCATCGAAGCTACCTCCAATTTCGAACACCGTCATCAAGTCGTAATATTGTCCGTGGATGTCGCCAACAACTATATAAAAAAAAAACGACAGTTTAACATTGGTGTGACAAACAAAATTCTCATTAACGAATACAACATATGCGCGTACTCGTAATACTGTCGTGGTTCATAAAAATCAAATTATCTTCTTTCCGCATGATTTTCGCGGCTTCTTTAACGATTTCCACGGCCGCATCCTCCTTCACTCTTCCCTCCCTTAGAAAGTGTTGCTTCAACAACTCGTGCTTCGGCAGACCGGTCTCCTTGTCGAATACCTCGTCCCGAGTGAGAATGTGCTTTTCGGGTTCCGGCACATCTGAAAAAAAGAAAATGCAAGTTTGAAGAAAACAAAGAAAACATAAACGATCCGTTTTTCTTGTATATAAGTACCTTTCACGACTCGCTCGGTGGTACTGAGCTTCGGTGGAGGATCGTTCACGGTCGCCGGATCGGCCAACTCTTCCGTGATATTGAGCTGCGGTGGAGGATCGTTTACGGTCTCCGCATCGGCCAACTTTTCCGGGGCCTTTAGCGGTGGCGAGTCCGGCTGTGCAACGTTAATTACGGCGTTGTCCCTTATTATCTCCTCGATTTCCAAATCTTCGCTGTCCGTCGACAAATCAATCGTTCTCTCCAATTGCTTCTTGATGATTTTTTCGAATATTACATCGCTATCGCTCGATGTATTGATGGCGTTACTGTCGAAGGTCATTGCAAATTTATAATTATTATATTCGGTACAACGTTATAATTTAACGTAAACATAAATTTTAATCAAATGTTTACGTGGTCAGTTGGTTGATTTGAAAAGGTTTAAAAGTCAACTGACCTTTCGACGACATTGGCCGCGCGAATGGACTCGGGCATGGATTCATCCTCGTCCTGCTTTTCGCTTGGGATTGCATTATCTAGCCCTCGTCGCTGATCGGCAGATTTCATCAGTAAAACCGTTAATTCCGAGACGTGCTTCTCCTCTAGTTCTTTAATATCGTTCTCGTTCGAGCCTTCTATTTTAACCGCCCTGTTCATTTCAAATTTATTATTTTCTTTACATTGCATATTCGAAGGAGTCGCGTTAATGGCCGGCAGCCATCGAAAATGTATTAGTAGTAGCGATAGTTATTTATTTCGTTAAAATTTCGTTAGACGCGATAAAAGTTGTCATTATTTTGAACGTACCTGCTTTTATCCTCCATGGCAATTCTGACCGCTCGGTTCGAAAGTTGCCGAAAGACTGTTTCAACGAGTCTCAAGTTCGTAATATGTATACGGTCGAAAAGACGTTTAGGACATTAGGGATGGGGAGTTAAAGTAAATACAAACGCGATTATTGTGTACGTGTGAAGTGGGAGAGGGTATAGGTCTCCGCAACTCAGAGGATCTTGACTGAGGAAAGAAAACATTAAGAAAGAAAACAAATATTCATTTAATAAAATCAAAAAAATATATATATATAATTTTAGAACTTAATTGATAAAAAATGTACATTTTTATTTTAATCAACGTAATTCATAAGCTTGGATTATGCCACCACAAAGACTGATAAATTGTATGTATTCACTTCCACCTTCCAGTAGTTTACCACTACATTCCTATAATAATAAAAAAAAACATGTATTAGTGAATACATATTTTATATTATCTGTGGGTGTGTGTTATATTTAATAATTTTACTTACACCTAGTTTTTCGCCTATAAAAGCTTTTTGTTTATCAGTAAGTGAGTTGGAGTAAATTATTATGTCACTCAACTGGTCCACAACCTGCAAATATAACATAGAATCAGTAAAACTATATTTTTGAAATAAATGAAATTTTAAAAAATTCTAATTTTGTACCTGACTTGCTGAGTAACCTTCTAGCATAAACTTGTCAATGTATGCTTCAACGTCGTTATAATTTTTTGTTTCACAAAATTTCAACAAATCATCCAACCATTTGGTGGGTACAACCTTAAATAATTAAAATCCATTAATCTGTAATATTTACAGGATATATAAAAATCTACAAAAATATTGAAATATTTACTACTTACACCGGTTACTTCTAACACATCATCAATGGTGATTTCTATTCCTTTTCCTTTAAGTCTTGTGACTGATTGTAAACAAGTTATTGCTTTTCGTAAATCTCCTCCTGAAGTATCAACTACAGTTTTGAGGACAGCCTTCTCTGCTTTTAGATCTTCCTCATTACATATGTACTCTAGTCTTTCAATAATTTTTTCTTCTCCTAGAGGTTTAAATCTGAATTTTGTACAACGTGACGTTAATGGTTCTATAATTCGCGAAACGTAGTTACATATTAAGCAAAATCGCGTTGTGTGCGATTCTTTCTCCATTGTTCGTCGCAAAGCTGACTGTGCCGCTCCTGTCATACTGTCGGCCTCATCAAGAATAATAATTTTAAATGGAGGACATGGTTTGCCACTGAAAAACATGTTCTTTTTTTAATGATCAAAGAAAACTGTACTTGAGAAAATAATCTTTTGTCAATTATATTTTTATACATTGCTTCAGTACTGATTATTATCACAGATCTGTTAAAGTACTTTTATTTTTTCAAAGTAGCAAAACAATTAGAAAATAAAAGAAATCATCTGGTACACTAAAATTTATAAAAATTACAAAAAAATTACAAATGAAAAACATAAATTTAAAATAATGTATTACATTTTTTATACAAGTTAATATTAAAAAAGAATTTGTATCAGATAATTTCTTTTGATGTTTCTCCGTTTTTATAAATACAAAAGTTTTTAACTTTACAAACTATTGCAATAAAACAAAAGTATATTTTGTCTGGTGAGTTATAAGAATTTTAAAAAATTTAATTAAAACTCCTGATGTCTCAACCAGTTGTCTGCTACTTTTTAAAAACTGTACTTTCTTTACCATTATCAGACCTTTTACTTAAACATCATCAACAATTTTATACTTATAATTATAATAAAAAATATTTAGTAAAATTCATACTCTGGCCTTGTACTGCTAACAGAAAGTTGAGCAAACGACTTGACTTTATCTCTTATAACTTGAATGCCTCTTTCATCGGATGCATTGAGTTCCAATATTCTCTCTTTAAACATGCCCCCAAAGAGCTGTCTGGCTGCAGCCAAAATTGTGCTCGTTTTACCCGTACCTGGTGGTCCATACAACAAAAGATTGGGAAAGTCACCCCCTTGGAGGCACTGTCGCAAAACTTGAACTGCTTCTCCTTGTTCAACAACATCATCAACAGTCCTTGGTCTACTGTCAAGAGAAAAATTTCAATTACTTAATTTATAAGACAGATAAAATAATTATATTAAAAAAAAAACAAAAAAATTAGAAAATCACCACTTTGTTTACAAATTACTCCACTAAATTCGTTAAGGTGCATAAATAGCAAAGTTTATAAAAAAATGCAAGATCACAACATAACAAAAAAGTACCGGCTAGGAACGCTTTGAGAGGTTATTTCACTTACTACTTCTCGACCCAAGGTGTGCAGGTAAATTTAGCCTCTTTGGTTTTTGATGTCGTCGGTTTCTTCGTCTCACCAGCCCCTAATTTGCCAGTCTTGAGGAAGGCGTGCATACTTGCTGATGCAGACGAAGTAAACAATAAACGTTCAGAAATCAGGATCAACCTTGACTAACCGTTCGCCTTCTCCATTCCCGCCAAAACTGTCATTTAGCGCTCCGCTTCGTCTGCTCGCTCCTCTTACTCTCTTTGTGTAAACCGGACCCATATATAGGCATAACTATATTTAACTTTGAGTATCTTGGGAAAAATACGAAGTTTACGCTAATGAAGATATGATATATCTGAATAACAGTTTTTATTTAAATTTCTGTAAATAACGAAAATAATCTACGGTTCATTTTAAAGTTTTGACGATCGGTTTCTTTTGTTATTCGACCCTGTTGATGGGGTTTTCATCCCGATCGAATATTTCTCTGAGCCTCAATCCACATTGACGAAGAAGAAGATGAATAAAAACAACAGATCCGGTGGTATAAAATTTCGAGAACTGGACTACAGTCAAAGTCCGGCTAAAAAAGAAGGACCGGCAAATAAGGCTCCATTGAGAAGTAAAGCGGATATTTTGAAGTTGTTTGACAGTGCAAACAATGAAGCTGCAAAAAAAGATGATGACTGTGTAATTGACAATGACAGTATTGAAAATGTTGTAGAACAAAAAGTATCTGTTGGTGTTGAAATGAAAAAAAAATCAGTAACACCTTTGGATATTAAAAAAGAGAGTTCTCAAAATCAAAATGTACAGTCAAATAAAATTGATTCTTCTATAAAAGCAGAAAGTACCAAAACAGAAGTTACTAAAACAGAAAGTGATAAAAAGTAATTAATGTATTTTTAGATTTTTAATCTTGCTTAAATTCTTGCATTGCATGATTTAACGATTTAATTTTGTTTTACAGAATATACAATGTTATGGTTGGTAAGATTTCTACTCGTAAACATAAACAGTGGGATAGTGATGGACTTTTAGAGATCACTGGCAAAAGTGCTGTACTTAAGGTTTGCTTTTTATTATATAATAGTTATTTCTGTAAAAATAAAAATAAAAAAAAGTAAGTAAATAAATTACAAATTGAATTGATTTTTCTTTAGGATGCTAAAGGAAAATTTATTGGTAGGACAACAATTAAACCTGAGACTATAGAAGAAGGTTTTCAAATGTGCATTGGTGGAAAACAAATTGAGGTGATTGCAACTAAATTTTATATATAATTTAAAAAAAAATTACTAAATATTTGAAGTAATCAATATTTCTTAAATTTTTAGATTGTGGAATTGGCTTCATTGGATGACATTCAAGCCAGACAAAGTTCTGATCAAGAAAATAGCTGTACCAGTAAGAGTATGGAGCCACCAGCAAAAAAACCTAGACTTACAAAAGCATTTGTTCCTGTGAAATCTGGTATTAAGAAATAATTA
>JAPYYQ010002451.1:0-23529 GCA_030522585.1 Anagyrus pseudococci
TTGCCACATGTGCCCAAACGGTCCGACTTTACCGTAGCCCATCGGTAATTTTTACAGAAATCGTCGATAATTTCTATTGGTTTTTTCTCTCCGTGTAGCCACTGCTAATAGCTAGGAATTAAAGGCGTAATTACCGTTCGCCTCGGGCTCGCGCCCTTTCCATCTCCCCTTCGGCCCTTCTTCTGGCCCTCTAGGCGATCCTGCAAGATTTATGAAAAACTCGAGCTAATTAATTTCCTTTGGCTCGCGTTTAAAAACAAATTAATCGAAAGAGACGGCTCTCCGGCGTCTCTCTCGAGTGTGTACTTAGCCGAGATGTTGACGCGCACTCATCAGCAGCGATCTGTTTTTGCCCATAACCGGCTCGAGCCGCTAAGGGCTTGTGCGAAGGAGAAGGAAAAAAGAAAGCCACAACCAGCTGGCACATTCATTTTATTCGGGTTAACGTAAACACACGTGGATAGGTGATAAATTTTCATCGGGTGCATTGTAGTCCGCAGGCCGACTGAAAAAAGCAGCATCCGAGCAATTCATATTATCGTAAGGCGTGTCACATAACCGAGCGAGAGAGCAGTAGTCATCAATTAACTGTAACCCAGAGAGCATATCGCGGGGGGGGATAAGAGAGGATCGGGCCCTCGGGCCAGCTTGTGTATACACTTGAAAAAACTGGATTAACCTTTTTACAAGCGATAGGTCGGGAGAGCTGGGGCTAAACAAACGAGATTTTTAAAGCCCCCGGCCGAAATATATAGCCGGCACGTGAAATTGAATACAGGGGACTAACGATCGCGCTAACGCCGCTCGAGCCACTGGCGCGTCTACGACTACTCGAATGTACGGGCAAAACAAAAAGAGGGAAAAATAAAATATCGCAGGGGCATTCGAGTGAGTTGCGCTATTAAAAAAAGAACGGGGAAAAAGCAAGAGAGAGAGAGAGAGAGAGAGAGAGAGAGGTAGAGTCGCGAGAGATCCAAGAGACAAAAAGTTGGAGAGGCTAACAGAGTGCAAGGGAGAAGAGGAGAGTAGACGATAAAAAAACGTCCTACACGCTCAACACACATACACACGTGGGGGGGGGGGGGCAGGGTAGGAAAGAGAGAAAAAACGGCGGGATGGCAAAGGAGGTCGAGAAGGCCGGCGGCAGCTGACGAACCGGGCAGCCGGAGGCCCGGGCACGGGGGGAAGGAAAGGGGAGCCCAGTGGGTTATCCCTCGGGAGAGCCCGAGTCTCGCTGCGCCGGGGATATTAGCGTGCGTCCGAGAGGTGAGTCACGCGTGCCGCGGCGGTAGCCTCCCCTCTCCTCTTTCTACAGTCTCCCGGCCCCGCAGTCAGCGGAGCGCCAGTTCGGCTCATTAAGGCCATGCGTACTCTTTCTCTCTCTCTCTCTGAAGAGCTAGAATGGTAGGAGCCGGGTAGCTAACGATAAATATCGAATGCTCGGGGCCGCGCGGCCTCGCCTCCCCGTGGGCGCAGGCCCTTGCTTTTCCAAATTGTCCCCGCCTCGCGCGGGCTCGACTCCCCAGCCCGAGCGAATCTCTCCGAGGCGAAGCTCTGGCTTTGCGCGCTCCCTCATTCAATTTTCTCCTTGGTTTTTCTTCTTTTTTGCTTTCCCTCCGTCCTCCCGCGTTGCCCTTTAAAATCGGCTTTGTCACCGTACATAACACGCTCCTTTAATTATTGATGCCTGGCTCCGAGCCGTGGCGCGGGATTTAAAGAGGATCGCGCGCTCGCGCTTGAAAAAGGAAAACAATGACTACTTTCGAGGGAGGCAGAGAGAGGGAGGTTGATATTGGCGCGAGGCTAAATAAATGATTGCGGATACGCTCGGAGAGGCTCGTAGGGGCTGCTCGAGTGTTATTGATCAGCTGCAGCGATTTATAATGAATTATTCCTCCTCCTTTATTTATGTTTCATTTAAAGATGAACAGCGCATTTGCATCGCGTCTATTTAACGCTTCGTTATTATTGAGCCAGCGCTTTGATTATATTTTATTTCTATTATATCAGCTGATCTTCTTACCGAGCCTTGTTTTGTTTGATTAAAATAGGCGTTTGGATAGGTGTTAAAGAAATACACGCACAAAAATAAATTGACAATGGGAAAAGCGAGTGGCAGGCTTAAAAGGTGAAATTTCCGTCGTTAAACAGAAAGGTCCGAAAGAAAGTGAGAGAGGGAGGCAGTATGTATCCATTAGCTAATACAATTTTTCCCGGCAAATACGGTTGGCGGGGTGGGGGGTGGGGGCTATATGCTTAGCGCTTATCCGAATGGAAATCGGACTATCCTCGGGGGGGCTTAAATCCGCGTATAAAATAAAAATCAAGAGCCTCTTTTCTCGCCCGACTTTTAATTATAAGTAAGAGCGGCTGGAAGGAAAGAGTAAAAGAAAAAGAGAGAAAGCGAGCGGGAGGATTGGAAGGAGGCCCTTGGAGGCTGATGAGGTTGTAACTGCCGAGTAATTACATTACGCGTTAGTGCGCAGATGACTTACGCCTTACGAGCAGCCCTGACTTTTGTCTTGGAGCGGAATGTCTCAAAGGTCTTAATAAATTACGACTCGTCTAGTCCATGTCTTACTCCTCTCTCGCTCCCTCCTCCCATCCCTCTCTATCGCAACGACGTTTTTTCTCCTCCTCTCTGTTGGCGTGCTCCCTCCTCGCTGTCGCTGCCACCTCCTCCTCTCCAATGTCTTTTATACTTTTCCTCCAGTCTTTCTCTTTTTCCTTAGTCAACTTCTCTTTGCCGGGCCCTCCTCATAAAGGCCCTTTTTCTCGATTCTCTTGGCTTTGACATCGTGCGCTATTTTTTCGCCAATTCCTACCCTCCCGCCAGCTGGCCTCCTCCATTCTTCCTCCTACCTCGCTCTGTCCACTTCTTAAACTGAGCCGTCAAATATTTATAAAGCCCAAGCACTCTCAGGCTTAGCCCCTAGTCCTAGTCGTCGTTGCCCCCGTCCACCCCCCGCTGCCGCTGTTTCTTTAAAAATTCCGGCTTTACATTATTATTTTTCATTTTTTCGCTTGGCTTGACAAAAACGTTTGTCATAATAAAGTTTTTAATTAAAATGTTATTAGCCGTTAAAGAATGAGAAAGCAGCAGCAGCAGCAGGAGTAACGGAGGTGCTGCTGGCAGCGGCGCACCAGCGCGTTCAAAAGAGTATACAGTCATTAATAAAGATTTGCTCATAAATGTTATCCCCGCAGCTTTTGCTGCTAATTAAAAATGTTTTCGGCTGCTCGGGCCACGGCTGCTTTTTCGTCGTTCGACGCAATCCTGAATTTTCCCGTTTCCTCCGCCCGCGAAACAAAGGCCAGGCGAAACTCGGCTGCTGGTCTAGTAAGCAGCGAGCAGCTCCATCCACGCCAGCCACCACCGCGTAAAAACGTTTAATTTAAACTTTAGCTAAATCCAGCAGGTCTTCATAGGTGTCTAACCACTGAGAGGAGAAGGGAGGAGGCCGAAGAGCATTCCTCGAGAAAGAGCGAGCCGCCGAGCCGAGGCATAACTCACGCTCACTTAACCGCCGCCCGGAATACCCGCTCTCTTTCTTTTTTCACCCGGAGCGACGTTATGCTAGCACATTACCTTCCACCTACGCGTGCAGTCGAGCGTTTTTCCTCCCCCCCCCCCTTCTATTTCTCAATTATTCCATTTCTGTCTCTAGCGATTTACGCGCAGGAGCCGGGGAGCCAGCGAGTCTCGGGTACTTTTCCCACCGCGGGCCGCCGGCGCCCCCTGCCCCGGTCTATAGCTCGAACCGTTTCCTTTTCAACCGCGACGACGAGACTCTCGCGCTCGGTGGGCGCCGGAGCGGAAATAAGTCGGGCTGGCTGCTCAATGCTCGGGTTAATTTGCGGCGCGTTAAATCGATACGACGCCACGCCAGGCGAACGCCGCCCCCCAGCCCCCCCCCCCCAGCCCCCCGCTCCCCTCCCTCCTAGCGCTCCGTACAACAGACGAGTCTATTCGCTTGTGAGCACCTCCTCCCACGCATAATCCACTACTCGCGCTCCATTTCGCAAGCCGCCTCTGCCCCTATCGCTCCTTTCGACAGAGACAACCCGAGTTTCCTGCGGAGGAATCTTGACGGGCGCGATTTATATGCAATAAACTCCGGCAATCGTCTAATTGAAATTGACGAGAAACGCGTTCTCCCCTCCCTCCTCGCTCTGCATATTTATCTGCATAAGCTGCAAATACCTTTGTACCTGTTAAGTCTGCTTCTGCGTTGAAAGAGAGCCAACGAGATCTGCAGTCACTTCACTCTCTCGTATTTAATGGAAATATTATATTGTCATGCTGATTCGGAAGGCTTGATAAACGAGAAATATTTTCATTTATATGCTTTCGTTATTTTCCTTTTTCTTTTTTTTAACCGAGAGAAAAAGAGATAAAGCTGCTGCATTAACGTCGTGAATAAAAAATCGTCGGCGTCCGATTTTGCTTGTGACGCTTGGCGAAATCGAGGAATAGAAAAGAAAAAAAAGGAAAAAACGGGGCAAAAAAGAGTGACAGGGGGGGGGAGGAGGGTAGGTAGAGAGCCCGTTTAATTATAAATCCCCGTTCGAAAATTTCTCCGGGCGCATTTGCCGAAGAATTAAAAAAATTAGCGCTAACCCCAGCGGTAGCAGCAGCGCTAGCGCTCGAATTACGATCCTTTCGGTTGGAATGGAAAAGGGAAGAGGCTGACAAAAAGGTTGGGGGAAGGAAAAAGAAGAAAAAACTAAAACGAAGTACAAATTAAACGTTAAAAAAGGCTTTGCCCCTGGGTTCTCGAGGAAAGAGGCAAAGAGAGATAGAGAGAGAGAGAGAGGGCGAGTGGAGAGAAGGAGGGAGCAGTCGTTAGATAAAGAAAGAAACATAGAGAAAGAGGAAAGGAGGAGGGAGTGCGAGAGTGGGTTAGGGAGGGAGGTAAAGGCGAGGAAAGCTGTGAGAGTCGATTACGAATTTCGCGCGCAATTCTCCAAAGAGCGAGAGAACGCGTCGCGGCAAACTGTAAACGCAGAGAGGCAGCGAGCAACCGCGCCCGCCACCCGCCCTTGCGTTTCATTCGGCCCGTTTTGCCCGTATTAAAGAAAGCAGTTCTCCCCCCCCCCTTTCCATGCCCTCTCTCTTGCTACCTACACAAGCGCGAGGGAATGAAAGAGAGAGTCAAGGGGGTGCCGGCAGAGGAGGCGGAGGCGGCGGGATAAGGGAGAGAAAGCTGGCCAAACAAAGAGGAATGCAATTTCCTACGGCTTTCCGCAAGCTACACCGGCGCCCCTAGCCGGCCTCTCTTTCTCGCCAGCGCTATTTGCCGCGCTCATTCGTCCGGGCCTTAGGACGCTGGCAATACTCTCTCTCTCTCTCTCTCTTTTCCATCCGCCCTCCCCCGACGCCCTCCTACTCGCCTTTCCACGCTTCGCTTTCTCCAGCTCCGATTCTCCTCCAGCCCGCTCCTCTACCTCCCCAGGCATTACTCCGACTGCACGCGCTCATCCTCCAGAACGGACTCGCCGCTAATTCGGCCGCGAAATGCGACAAAGAAGCAGACCGTCACACGACGCACATCGCCAAAATGAGAATATCCTTGACATTACAATCAACACTTGGTCAACCGGCTAAATTTTTAAATGTCTACCCAACATTTGGAGGTTACTCATTGCTCGATCAAACTCGACCAACCAGAAATCCAAAACTTCAGGGGCTCTTGCTCTGTGAGAAAATGTAAATAAAGTTAGATACTTGAATGCTCGGGGCAAATTGATAAAAGCTACATTTGAAAGTCGCGCCATTGTCCGATTTGAAGAACAAAGGATGTATGACGCTGCTCGGAATATCTGAGAGGGTAGATTCAGCCGGAGGCCCGGCCCACAGGGGACACGACATTCCTCCTCGCGAATCATTTTTAACTCGGCCCAGTCCGTCCTCGGGGAGCTTAACCCCCCCCCCTCCCTTCCGACCCTCCTTACCCCGCGGCGGCTGCTACGAGTAAGTCAAAGACGTGCTAGTCCTTCCGTCTTAGATCGCCGACTGCGAGAATAACGGAGTAGAGTGAAAAGAGAGAGAGAGAAAGCGAGCAAAAAAAAGAGTAAAAGCTGAGCGCAGAGTGGCGGGAAAGCTGGTCTTTGTTTATTCGCGGACTTGGTTTGCGCTAATGAAACAATTATAATGGCCGTGGAAAAGAGCTGCGAGTCCTGCTAGCGGCTCTAGCGACGGTTTTTCCTTGCGCCGGCTTTTCTCGCCACTCTCATTGTTATTTCCCTGCTCGCTTTTCTTTCTCTTTCTCTTACTTCTCCCCTTCGTTGTTGTGGCAGGGGGGCGACGAAAATTTCGGAGAAAATCGCTGCGAAAGCTCTCTCTCTCTCTCTCTCTTTTTGCCTCTTTCTGTAGCTCGGCTCTTGGTTACCGGCCAGTGGGGTTAGCCCGGCGCACACACCAACACTTGCAGCCAAACAATATTATAAAGGAAACGTGGGTAAGGGCGTGCGCGCGCGCGCAGCTACGTTATCATTGAAAAATTCAATTTCGTCGTCTCGCGCTCGCACGCTACCGACGGCACTGACGTCGCCGCCGCGCGCTCTAGCGCGTACGCCGGGAAAACCTCGGCAATTTTCGCGTTGACAGCGGCGCCGCGATAAATCAAGTTTAACTGGCAATTGCCTCAGTGTATTGAATTTTTATTGGAAAAGAAAGCGGACCCCCTTCCCCCCTGCCTCTCTCTTTCACTCTGCCCCATGATTTTGAGGAATAGGCGCCCTCGCTTGCGTTCGTGTGCCTCTACGTCGATACAGGGGAAAAAAATGTTTCATGAAAACCGCCCTGGAGAATGGTATTACGAGTCTCACGACATTTTCTCAAACATTGTTTTTGTTTCAACCATCATTTTGTCAACGTGATATTTTTTGAAAATTTTTTAGCCCTTTTGAAATTTTTCGTAAGTAGATCCAGCCGGGGTATGGCAAGACGAAAACGTCCAAGTAGTTAGCATATCGATACAATCGTCAATAAAAGGTCTATCGAAAAGGTCTATCGCCCGAGCTAAAGAAAAAAAAATAACCTGGCCAAGGAAGAGTGGAATCGGATGAGGGAACCCGAGAAGCCGGCTTGCGAAACCCGCAGCCTGCGAGGCGTGCGCGCGCGCTCCTCTCGAGGAGTAGGAGGAAGAGGAGGCAGGTTAAAGAAAAGAATAACCGATCCGTTACGGAGTGTATAGGGGAAGGAGGCGCGAACGCGGCTCGTCTCTCGCAGACAAAAGCCGGCTCGCGTGAGTGCGGCGACGGGTCGGCGGCGCACGTGCGAGGCGTGCGCTCTCGCCTCGGCTCCCCGAGGAGGGCCCACTCCCCCATCCCAGTGCCGAAGGTATACCTGATGCCCTCGAGGCTCCGGGGGCAATTTTCGTCGGAGGACGAGCAGAGCCGATGGGCCGTAGCAGTTGCGACCTGTGGACCGCTGAAAAATTCACGCCTGCCTCGAGCCCCTTCCCCTCGACTCTCGCCGAGCCGCTTCACGGCAAAGCCGATCGGACGCGAGGAGGAGCCGGGGCAGTGCTGTCCAAATAGCTCCGAGCCCCATCTCCCTTGTACTCCCTCCTCCGGGCCTTGCTCAGCCCGATCCGCCGGCTCTTTCTTCTTCCCTTCGGCTCGGCTTCTTCTTTTTCCCAGGCGCCTCTTACACTCTCGGCTTCTGTCTTATTTCGCGCGACAAACGTCCTAGTCGTCTGGCAGCCTTTGCACGCGCGCACTAACGTTTACACGCTAGGAGTTTGAGCCCCTAGAAGCCGTTGCTTGTCTCTCTGCATACACCACTCGGCCTCTGCCCGCACTCCCGCGTTTTCCTTCGCAGAATTCCGTCCTCCCTTTTTTTTACCTCTGCGCGATTTTTCATTAGGTTTTTTCGTTGTTTACAGCAAACTCTGTCTGTAAATTATGCTAATTACTCGGCCAGCGAAATTTCATTATACCGCTTTCACACAGAGCGAACAAATTTTCCCTCGGCCTTGCCTCGCCTGCAAAGTTTTACGTAAAAATGTTTCAGCTGCTGCTTTGAAGGTATTTCGGTTATTTCCGAGCCTGCGTGTTTACGCCTACAACACCTTTCTGCCGATGTGTTTTACACTCGCCCCCTTGAATTAATGTCATGTAAGAATAACTCTTAATGTTTTTCGCAACATTTTCAAAGTTTTACGGTTGGGCATTACCATCGCTAACGAATTATTTTAGGCGATTTGTTTGTAACGCCCGAATTTAACTTCACGCTAATGCTAAATTTATAATCACAAATATTTTCAATCGACACTTGCGATTGATTTTAAATTTATTTTCGATCACAGCACATTATAAGTATTTCCTGTGTAATTAATTTGATTACTATTTAAACAGAAATAGAAAATTTAAACAGTATTCACCTTTTCTATATACCTATACATTCTCTACGTAAAATTAAATATCTTAATTTGACAAGCTTTTTATGAGCTTGTCGAAGCAAAACCATTTCGAAAATAAAAGTCAGCTGCAAAGAAAGTCGATATAGAATATTAATATACTCTGGATTTTAAATATAGGTATTTTATAATAATGAGCCTGGAAATGATAGAGTTTTAGTTTTGATTTTTCAACTCTGCGGTCTTTAGCCGATCCACGGGCGAACAAAGAGAAAGCCTGGGCGAGTCGAAAAGGCGGGCGGAGTGTGCATTAGGGCAGGTGAGGGTAGTGGAAGGCAGGTCGTTAAGCCGCGGCCGCGGCTAGTCTCCGGGATTATCGCGAGCCCCCGGCAGCTAGCTGGCTTCGCGGGCCAACGGCCTACGCGTAGGTGAGAGCGAAAGAGATTCGCAACCGGAGCTGCCCAGCTGACTCGGTTCTCCGGAAACGGCTGCTCCTCGGACACGCGATACGTTAGCCGCGTCGCGCAACAGATGTCGCCGGGAGAGTAAGAAAGAGAGAGGGAACTGCCCGAGGCGCAGTGATCGCGCGAGAGATCGGCCAAGGGGGTCGCCCGAGATCCCTCGTGTCCGGTAATCCGAGAACGATCAATGTGCCAAGGTTTGCCTCTTCTCGCGGCGAATGATCCTGCCGCCGCTGGCGCGCGTGGCGCTATCGATTTTTTCCATCCTTTTTTCCTTCATCTGCCCTGATCGAATTTTAGTCCATGCCTGCTCACGCGCGCTCAACTGGACTCCTCACACCCGGATGAATTTACGATTTTGCCTATTAGAATATTTTTTTATTTCTCTTCATTTTTTTCCTTTTTTCTTCATTGTTTTTAGAATATCACTTGAAAGGCTGGCCGGATATAAACGTGAGTGATTCGATAGTTTTGATCGTTTCGGAGAATTTGACATACGCACGCTAGTACGTGCCGAGCAGTGACCAAGGCTCATTCAATATTTATACTCGGCTTGCTTTTTTCTCCTTTGATAGTTGTCGTGGAAAAAGCGTGTGCGTTACACCGAGATAAGTGAATTCCAGGAAAAAAAACGAATTGAAATTTTATTTCTTCGAATAGAACGTTTATTCGTCAAAGCCCCAAAGTTTTTGGCAATCGATTTTTGGCGCAGAAAGCGTGCAATAATTAAAATAGAAAAAGAGAGAAAGAGACGCGAATAAGGGGGGGGGCAAAAGATCGGTTGCTTTATGAAAGTTATCTAGAGCGCATTACATTTGCCAATGCCGGGGCCTCTGCCGCCGCGGCCGCAGCCCGCGGTAAAATAAATATTGGTCTTGCGCGCTCGCCTGCTTCTACCGAGCCCCTCGGCTGCTGGCGCTGCGTCGCCCCCCGGCCATGTCTGTTTATTTATTGCTTGTATTTACGTTGATTTAATTCTCCCATCGGCCGGTTTTTGTCCGCGCGCGTATTGAACTTTACGGCCGGCTCGCACTCAATTTATTTTCGAAAGCCGCGTAAATCGTGCAGCCCCTCGGAAATGGATGCCTCAGAAAATAAAGGATACGTCCAGCAGCCGCACCTCGCCGCGTTACTCCCCCGGCGGCAAAGCACACTTGCTCTCTCTCCCTTCCATCCGCTTCCCTCTCGCTCGCTGCCACGGCGACTTTTTTAATCAACCTTGTCCCGACTTTTTCCGCGAGCTCTCCGTTTTTGCCGCTCCGTCGAGAAATATCTCATCTCTTCCCATTTTCCATCGTTACGCCGTCAAATCGAACGGACGACTCGGACTCGCCCCCTCGATTGAATACACTCCCATTCGAGCTACCCTATTGTTTATCAGCTTCGACTACTTTTCTCCTCCTCTTTATCGCGACTCTTCGTTAAAGCAAGCAGAGCCCTTCTCTTCTCTACGCTCGAGTTTAGTCTACGCGTCTACTCGGATCAGGCCAAGCCTATGCAGTCGAAAAAAGTCCAGCCTCTAGAATCTAGAGACTGGAATTTCGAAGAGAATGACAGGGGAGTGTCCGCGAGCGCACCGGGCACGCCTGGTACGCTTCTTTTACATCCCCGAGGCGAGCATTAATATTCCACGAGGCTAAATAGAAAGAAAAAAGGAAGAAAAAAAATGTAAATCCAAGGGGGGCTGATGTTTCGCTTGGGCCCGGCTTCAACTGCTGGCCGATGAGAGAAGAGTAGAAGAGGAGAAGAAGAAAATCTCGAGGAGGATAGGACAATGAAGAGACGTTGCTCGCGCCCAAGCAGCCGAGTGGACCACGAGAGAATAGAAAGAGACTTGGCTTCCGTTTCATCTCATCTTTCGCGAGCTGTCGCCTTTAGCTCCCTCCGGCCCGTCCTCCCCCGGCTCTTCACAGCCCGTACAAGGACCACTCCTGCTCGTCTTGTTGTTCTTCTTCTTCCTCTACTTGGCCGTCGTCTCGTCCCGTTGAACAACAGGCTAGCTCTCTCTTCCCCTATAGAGCGGATCGCGCGCGACTTCTCTCCCTCGCCTCGTTCGCGTAAATACGCCCACATGCCTCTGTACAGCCGGCTGCATCTAGCTTCGAAATTTCGAGCTCCCCTCGCGCTTCGACAGGCTCGTCCTAGGGGAGCGTGCGAGACGAGAGCCTGTCTGCGTGGCTGTGCGAGCGAGAGCGAAGCGCCGTTTGAAAATTTGTATTTGCCCAAGTGGCGGGAAGGCCGTCCGAACACACCCGCATTCCACTTGTCGCCCGTCCGGATGAGTCCCCCAGCCCTCCCGCCTGCTCTCCTCGCGCGAGCAAGTGCCCAGATAGCCCGTTGTTTTCCCTGCGGCTAACGGATCCTGCCTGCACCACTTTCCTCCCCTTTCTCTCTCTAGCTATTAACTTCCTTTTGATGGAATTATCTGGGCCGCTTTTAAAGGGGATGCTGCAGCCCCGGCCTTCCGGGGCTTCTGCTCCTCGTACGAGCTTTCCTATAGCTATCTGTATGCTTGCTAGAGAGAGACACTGACAGATTGGCTCTTTATTTTTTCATCCTATCGAATCTCTGCGTAATGAGCGAATTGATTTTCAATGGGATACTTTCGATGCAACGTCCTCTGGGCTGCCACTGTAACCGTATATAGACTGGCAGCATCTGCCCCCGGGCTCATTAAAATCTGATAAAATATTACGCTTTAGCAACGGATAATACCCTCGCAGCTTGATAACATTCGAACCCCATCGGATATACATGTATGCTCCGGCTACGCCTCCTCGTCTATACGTGATTTATTTTCTTCGGTATTGTTGTAATTGGCCGGTAAAAAATGCAGGTCTCCCGTGCTCGAGAGTAGAAAATCATAAAGAGAGTAATTAACGTTCGAGTTAATTAAACCGCGACATAATTTTCCTCCCCTCGTTCCGCTTATAAGATTCATTGTGTTGAAAATATCGACTTAATACAATAGATAAGGCCGAGAGGTAATTTTAAACATAATAAATAGGCGCAGGGATAAATCTTCGTCAGAGATAAAGCGGCGCTACAGCGTCGAGAGTCGAAATTTTTGAAAAATTTCGTTAAAAATCGACGCTGCTTTAGCCGGCTCCCTCTCCCTCTCTCTCTCTCTCTCTCTCTCTCTCGCGCGCGCACTTCTTTCTTATCGCAGCAGTAGAGAGCAGCAATAGCAGGAAACAACAGTCTCAACGTTTCAGCGACATGCTGCGGAGGCTAGTCGTCTCGGAGCTTTCAAATAACCCCTAGCACATCCGTAATTCAAGGGGCACAAAGAGAGGAGCGCACTCTGAGCGGCAGTAGTAGCAGGCGGGCAACGGGCTGGAATTCAGGGAGCTTTGAGTGGCCGCGGAAGACGCACGCGTGCCCGATATATAAGCGCTAGTCGTGCAAGATTAATCCGGCCCTCTCATGGGAGCCCGAGGGGCAGGCTAATGCAAAAAGAGTCGAGAGTTTGCCGAAAAAGCCGGCTGCACTCGCAAGGGGATTCCCCTGGCTCTCCCCCAGGCCCGGGGGAGGAGGCGTCACATCAAAGCCAGCGTTTTTGCGGAAAGCGCGCGGCCGTGCAATTTTCAGAAAACCCTACGAGTTGGCTTTCTCTCCCACCTTCAGCCCTCCTTTCCAAGCGCCCTGTGAAAAATAAGTGTATGCCTGGGCCAACAACTGTTTTCTCTCCCGCCGGATGGATTTCGCTCCTGCCGCCTCCTCCTCCCGATAAGACGATTCAGCCAAGCCTTCCTACTCGAGCTCCGGAGCAGTTAGACCGGATTTCGCTGCTGCTTGACAATATTGTCCTTGGACTTTATTTATAATTCCCAAGTCGGCGAAGGCGATTCGCACGGGGAGAAGACGTTCATGTGAGAAATAGTTGTAATTATGTGAGTGGCTGTCGTTGCTGCTTACGTTTTTACAGGAGCTTCGGAAAGGGGACGAGAGCAGCTGTATTATTGATCAGTCGTTGAGTTTAATTTTAAAACTGCCGGGCAAGTTAAAAAATTACTCGCTGCTCGCGGATCGAAAGATCTCGCGACCTTAATTCCCGGATAAAAAAGAAGAAGAAGCAGAAGAAGAAGCAGCAGCAGCAGCTCTGGGATGTTGTAGGGGCAAAGGGCCCGGCAGCGATCGGCTTGCGGTGTAAAATTTCCAATCGAATTAGCATTTCGTCTTAATCGCATTTACATTTTAAGTAAACCAAAATAAATGTAAATTAAGACGAGCCGAGTAGCTATGAAGCCAACAATTTAAAGTGCGGCCCCCGGATCTTTCTCTCTCTCTCTCTCTCCCTCTTACCCTTTAGTCCAGCTCATATTAACACTTTAGAAAATAAATTAACTTACTCAATGTAGATCCGGATGCCCCTTTTAAATTCAATGCAAATTTCATCGATACAAGCCGAACGATATTTGAAGGGTTGCGCGGGGCTCTGGGCGGGCGGCGCATCGGCTCCTCTAATGCCCGACAATTTGAATATTGAGTTTCTCCGCTAAAGCAATCATGCGATCTCGCGCGGGCGCGCGAAAAAACACTGGGATTTTTTATACGTGTATGTATATACACACACACACACACACACACACACACACACACACACACACACACAGAGAATAAAATCAGCTCGATTCAGGAAAGAATAGCGCCGGCTGATAATAATGTTATTAACATATTCAAATTTCACGCTCTCGCTCTTCATTTTATTTATTCTTCTTATTAAAAAGGAGGAATAAAAGAGAGCAGAGTAGGCTTGGGTTGGGAGGAGGAGGAGTCGGGGGAGAGAAAAACACACGTTGGCGCAGCATTATCGAGCAGCCGAGGTTATGCCGGAGCGGACAAATCAGTCACGTAGTGTAAAGAAGACATAAAGCGTTTGGAGCGCTTGGAGAAAGACACGTTGGAGGCGAATTGCGAGTGTCAGTCGTAGCAAGAAAGAAAGTCGTCGCGTGCGCGGAGCGTGAAAAGCATATTATAAGCTGTCGAGAGGAGCGAGCGAGGGCGTAAAGCGTCGTCAGAGCCGTAGGTGTGTGCCGGGCGACAAGCAGCCGGCGGCGCCTAATGCACCTTGAACCCGCGGGCTGCCGGGCGCATTATGCAACGGCTCCCCCAGCGAGCACACATGTACGTGTGTTTCGTCAGAGGCGTCGCTGTTCCGCGAAGCCGATCATCGACGGCGACGCCGCGAATCCCGATTACGCGACTCTCTAGCGTAGGGCCAATGCGCCGCTGGCCAATTACGATGGGACGGCCCGATAACGACACGGAGCACGGGCTTGAGCGCTTAGAGGAGCATAAGCCTCGCCGAGTCGAGCTGCAACTCGAGCTAATTAGGCCGAGGAGAGACGAGAGTTGCTGGAGCGCGAACTAGGCGTCCTGCTGCTGCTGCTGCTGCTGCTGCTGCAATCTAAAACTGGCAACTGCCTCGCGTCGGTTGCCGGCAAGACCGATCGCTCCCACTGACGGATCACACCGACGATGCGCATACGGATACGCCTCCAAGCTCCGACTTACGGCGACGTTGACACCGATGGCGATGCTAATGAAATGACGCCCGCGCCACGTCTCATCGGGACGCCCCAGGATATCAGTTGTTCTTCTCATCAGCAACTTGCTTGGCTATTTCTCGATTTTCCTACCTAGTCATTAAAATCTCTCCTTTTCAAATATTTTCATTGTTCAACCTTGATTGACAAATTATTCGGATAACCTGGTAAAATAGGTTTGACAAAATTAAGAAACATCGAGCCGAAAATAACAGAAAGATATCATCATAAAGTGCGAATACAAGTTTCATATTCTATTGTAATATTGTAAAATTTGATTTGTTTTCGTTTGTAAATCAGAAATTACGAGTATAATCCGATAATACGTTATTCGTTGGAATTATTACAAAAATTTCATTGATACTGAAATGGTATTTCGTAATGCAGCGCTCGATATTGCATCTCGAGGCTGTTTGTATTATGGTGAATATTTTACTACGCGCTACTGATATATACACCTGTTCGCGTAATCAATCTAATAACACTTACGTAGTCGATATTGTATGAAATATTTCGTACTTTTCGTTAAAGTATATTTTTAACAAATATTTTTCATAAGTTATTAATAAAACAATATTTCATGATTTTCCTCTTCTTTAATGTTCATTTATTTTATTCGCTCTCATAACTGAATTTTATACACAATGTTGGACTGATATTATTTAAAATTTAAAAAAATTTTATATCTTTCACTGATTTTGAGTTAACTAAGCTTTAGCAGCAAAATTAAAATGATCATTTTATATTCTTTGATTGACAGTGTATAATATTAGCATTTTTGTAAACTTTCATCAACAGTGCTCGTAAATGATGAAAAAAATAATAGGAAAAATGATAAATGTCAAATGCTTGTAGGAGATGCGGAATAATTGTGAATGAGAAAAGAATTGAGGAAAAACTGAGAGGTCAGAGGTGGGTTGGAGCTTGAGCTTTCGCACTATCCATTGTGCAGGCGTATATAGCTGGCTGGCTTTGCATACGTAGCGGCATTTCTCGGTATACGCTGGCCGCCCGGGGATGCTTGGGGGCCGAGGCTCGAGTCAGGGCAAACATCAGCTCTCGCGGCCGGAGCGGCCTAAAAAACGAAACTGCTCGGTCGAGAGCGGTGGTATCGTGTGCGCGCATACCTCGCTATAAGCTGCACGCTCGGCCAGAAGATCGGCGCGCAAACAGCGCTGGCGAGCGCCGCACTGGGTCACTCTGGGCGCGGGCTGTGCGCGCCTATAGCCTCCCTCGTTGGCAAATCGTCGGCAAACACTCGGCCCCTACCGGGAAAGATCGTCTCGATCCAACGCCACAGACGGTTCATTTACGCGCGAGGCTTACTTTCCAAAGCCCACGACGCATTTGTCCAATCAGGAAGGCTATATTTTTTGTCTTTTTCCTCGGCAGGTCGAGAAAATAATCGGCATCGCGAGAAAGCGGCTGTTAAAGTGCCCGTTCTTCTTCGGCTCGAATAAAAGCGGCGGCAAACTCGGCAACTTTTGTCTAAACTAAATCGAGCAGCTCTCGAGGGCGAATAAGTCAGCCCGGTAAACATACGACCGGTAATTTATCGTTCGAGTCGGCCGAGCCGGCGCTTGGCCGTGCGGAACTAGTGGGCCAACAGGAGGAAGCTGCCGGGGGGCTGCCGGGGGGCTGCCGGGGGGCTGCCGGGGGGCTCAAACGAGGTGGCTCGCGCGGACATTTACCGAGCTTAGCCGAGTTGTTGCGGAACAACCAACCGGGCCGGGGGAGGGGCTTGCTCAAAATGAGCCCCCGGCGTCATCGAAATAGTTGCGAAATCGCAAAGTTTCTCCAAGCGGCCGGCCGACGATTACCGCTAATGTACACCTCTCTCGAACACGGCCACGCGCGCTTATGTTCATTGCTCACGGGAGAGTCTGTCGAGTCTATACGAGCCCATATTGATTGGAAATTGCGCGGCTAAGTAACGCTGGCGGATGTACCTAGCTGCTGCATGACTTGTTGCCGGACGTTCGTTTAGCCAAGAATATATACTATGGTTTTTGAGCCTCCCTGCCACGTTTTCCACGTGTCATAAATAGTTATTAGTATTTTTATTTTTATGTGGCTCGATTCGCCGAGGATTCAAAGGAACATTGTAATTAAATGCGCGTGCTAACGCGTACACGCGTCGTCTGCTCGTAATCGCGACTGACCATCCGTACGCCTTGCCACGCGCATTTAATTATACGCGATTACGAGCATCCGCACGCCCTGCCTTGCCGCGTGCGCGCATTTAATTATATACCATTCTTTTGAACTTGGACTTTTGAACCGGAACGCATGCTCGTCAACAGTAGAAACGTTGTTTTCTACAAAATTTCATATATGTATATATATATATATATATATATATATATATATTGGTGATAAAGTTATTGCCCCATTTCATTTATATGTCTATATCAACATGCTGAGAGTTATATTAAATTCAAGTGTCGAAGGTATGCAGAATATAAACTGACAGTTTTGCAAATAGTTGTTGTTGGTTGGCTTATTTAAATTAAACTCGAGCGCAGCAGTAGCTGTCGGATTTAAGTAATTTCCATTAATTAGATTATCATTAGCACGGAAAGCGCTCGGTTATTCTTCAATGCGCTATGACACAATTTTCTATTCAGTGAACGTAAAATCAACAGCGTCAATTTATTCTGATTGACTTAGCGCGTTAATGGTAAAATGTGATAATCCGATTTACAAGCGAAACGAATTTTCATTCGACTCGATAGTAGGTGTACTTGCAAGGAAGAATAAATCTTTGGAGCGCGGAGGAGCTAGTGCTTCTTCCTCTCCTTCCATCCTCACCTGCATCTACATTCTCACGAATTAACGTTATAACTTCCTCTCTCCTTAAACGCCATTGGCGTTCTATTAAAAAGCAAATAATCGAGCTAACTCGGCAAACACTTTCATTAGATCAGTGTATTTCTCCTGCTTAGCCGAGACAATTGAATGATCCAGGATAATCCGAAGCACACGACTGGCCAGCGTCAAACTAAATTAATAGAGGCCCAGTTGTGGATAGCATCGGCAACTTTCCCCGTCACTTAATCAGCCGCACAATATCGCAGCGGTGTCGGAGTGTAGGAGCGCAGCCGAGGCTCCGGGCCATATGCCTCTTAGCTCGGCTCTCCCTCGAGCGCTCCTCGTTACATCCCCAAGCTTAGCAGGATGCTTGCGTTCCAGGCGTTACACGGGCGCCAGCGCCGGCGGCCGCATCGATCGACCCAAGCTAATCGTCCTGGTGCGTCGTCGAGCCCCAAGAGAGACTTAGGCGCGAGTCACCAAGCTGTGTGCGGCGGCCCCCCGGCCCCGCGCCCTCTCTCTCTCTTATTCGCGTCGCGGACTCGCACACGCACGAGCGCGCACCCTTATAATTCCGCTCGGGCGCGCACGGCCGCTCCGGCACAAAGGACGTATCCGTAGCGATTCAACCACGTCTGCCGAGCGAACCGCCACTAGAGACAGAGACGGGGATGCTCTCTCCGGAAGCGAGAGCATCCTAGAGCCGCTGCCCCGCTTAATTGCGAGACCCTAGCCGCCCCCGCCGCTCCTCCCTTTCTCCAGGCCTTTCCTTCCTTCTCGACTCCTCCATTTTTATTCGGCCCTTTCTACATCTTTTCATACCATGTGCTGGCGCTTTGGAATCAAGAGTGCCCGAGGCACGGGTTCACTGGAACAAAGTTTTAACGTATTCATAATTATCAAAGCAAGGGACTACTGGATGCCTATTATTTTTGCCGCATAGGATTTGACGAGCAGCGAACAAGCCCCTCGGTAATAATCAGGTTACAGCCGTCGGACACAATGAACTTGTTGATAATTCATTGAAAGACATCAGCGAGGCCAGCGTGATCATTCGTTTATTTGAGGCAAGCGGGCCCGGGTAAAGCAAAGCTGCCGACATTTCTTTCGATCGGTCCAAGAGCGATGCGGGACGGAGGTTGATTTATTCGGTGTTCGTGCTGGTGCATCGCATTTTCCCCGGCAGAAGTGGGGGGACCACTTGAGGCCCGCCCGACGATCGTTTCCGCGTCCCTTTAAAGCGCCTGCTTATTCTCGAGAGCTGCCAGCCCAAAGACCTCGAGCTGGCCTTCTCGATGCCAAGGCACTTTGGAAAAAGTAAAGGGCTACGACCGAGAAATTTTTTTTTTAAATTTTAAGTGAAGGCCCTGCAGGCCATTGGTTCTCGGTGTTAAACCGAATATACCATTACACAAATCGGAATGTATGAATTACATTTGCAACACACTCTTATATTTCACAGAGTTTTAACGTTACACACGCAGGGAAGAGAGGAAAGGCTTAGTCAAATCTTTTTCTCGTTTTTGGTCAATGTTTGTTGCTCAGACAATCATTACCTTTATCACCGCAGGACGGGATAAGTCTCCCAATGACGGAAAACCCAGAAAANNAGTTCCGGCACCGGGATTCGAACCCACGACCCACTTGGATCGCCGATGTACGCACAGCCCAAGTCGTGACACTTAGACCGCGCGGCCATCGACGACCCCCCTACGACCGAGAGAGATCGACTCTCTCTCGCTGCTCTCTGGATTACTTTGGAGTTTTCCAAGTTACCACAAGATACGTTGCTAATTGTTGAGTGTCTACGTGCATGTGTATACTTCGAAAAATGTCCATGACACGCAAACCATTTAATCTCAGGGTTTAATCGCATTATCACGTATATTGTATTGAACAAAACTTTAATTAAAACGCACAAAAAGAAGGCTTGTTTTTACGACGTCTGGTGGTTAAAGTTGCCAGTATAAGTGTGCCAGGGCCGAGGGAAAAAGGTTGTAAGGGACGTGATATACCTGGTGATGTTTGTCGGCACAGCAGCTGCGCGGCAATTACCGGCGGCTAAAAGCGCGACATTATTTATTATCACTTAACGGACGCATAAAAAGCCGGCTGATTTTTCAGGTAAGGAGACCCCTTACTTATCCGCCTTGATCGCATGTAGTAAGCGGTCCGCCGAGCCCGGCGCAGCATAACAGCCTCGCAAGGGGCGCAACTCGCTCACGCGAGCACACCCACAGCTTAGCGAGTCAATGAAGAATGTCGCGAAGAAAAGAGAATAAGTGGCCGAGCGAGGCAAATCGAGATAGCAGATCGAGCAGTCTTCTTCGCACTACACCCGCGAATATGCGAGAAAATGCCCCGACAACAGCCGCACTCGGAGAGCCAGAGTTATTTTCTCCCCCCCCCCCCGGGGCCCCCAGCCCTGGGTAGTCGTTCAGTCGACCTTAGCCGGCTAGACTTATTTTCCTAGATTTTAGTCGAGGCAGGTGCGGTTTTGTTTTCTTTGTACTCCCGAGGCCGGCAACAAATGCCGCATCCGGCGCTTTTCTTAATGCACGCCCAGCTCGAATCTCTACTCGGCTCGCAGCCGCTACTACTGCTCTCTCGGTTTGCGGCGAAAATGCATTTTCCGAGGAAGGAATTAAAGTAGCACTGAAAGCCTTCATATTAAGCTGTATACCATTGCTTCGCTATTTTATTTTACGTTTTCCTCCCTCCCTGCCATCCTTCCCTCAGAGCACATAATTTTCGTTCGGTAAACGCTTACCCCTCGCAGCCTCCTGCCATTTGATGGGCCGACCTTTTTAAAATTTCAATGTTTTATCAAAGTTCACTGGAATTTCAACTAATTATCAGGTCGAAAGTTTCGGGGTAATTTTTTGAACAAAATTATGTCAAAATCTAGGCAGAAATTTTATTTAAAAAATTTCGAGGTTTTAAAATGACTCTCGACATTTTTACAATTTCCACGTGACGGGAGTAGATAGAAAAACTCGTGGAGAGAGACATTAAAGGTTGTTAAACGAGACCAGTGACGAAGACCTAAATCACGGATACACGCTCGGCGGTGTCGAGATATCCCCCTATTTATAGAAGCCAGCATATCGCCGAGGCACTTATAATCAGCGTGACACGAGGCCGACATTCCCGAAAGGGCCGACTGCTCAAGCGACCGAGCGCACTCTTGCACTCTTGCGCGCAGCAGGCATGATTATCTCCGAGCGATGCTTTGCAAGGGAAAAAGCCGCGGGACGGGACAGCGTCACCGGGAAGGACACGTGCGCGTAATCGCACAGTGGAGACGCGAGCCTTGCCGGCATCGCACTTGTGCCCGCTCAAGTGCTCCCTATCGCGAGATCCCCCTTCTTCTACTCCGGCTGGCTTAGTAATCCGCCGCTGCCGCCGCCGCCTCCGCAGCGGCTGTTACGGGCACGTGAATGAAGTGGAGCTGGCTCCCGTCGAGGACGTTGTCTATTGCTTCCTTACGTCCTATCACGCGCGCGATTTCGGGGAAACGTATTTCGAGTTGCGCTGATCCTAAGCTGCTCTTGGATTTATCATGTACCGGGAATTCCTCATGCTCCACTAGAAAATTATAATTCTGTAATTGCAGCTTCTTTTTCTCTTGCCAGCTATTTCAAGTACTCAATTTAACCATCAAAGTTTAACCGAAATGAAATTTCCATGAGCCTCTCGGTAAACGTAAGCTTTACAACTGTTTTTTTAATGTTCAATTTATCGTAAATTTAATTACAACAATTACATTTGGTTATACCTGCAAGTCAGTATTGACAAATAAAATTATATAACACTGTAAAACAATATCAAGATTTTCGCATAGTTAATAGTCCTCGCAGACATTAAAGTTGACAAATAAATCACGAGCTCATTAACTAATGAGCCGAAAATGAAATTTCCTAAAAGGGCCAGACACAGGGAGAAATAAAGGTATCCCGTAGGGCGAAAAGAACAAAATCCAGGTCGTCGCTCCGGAAGCTGCGTCTGCCGCGCAGTAATAGCATAGCAGCGGGTGCGCGTAACGTGGCTGCTGGTGCGTGCGGGTGTCGAAGGGCAGCTCACCCCGCATCGGGGCTCCTACACTGCGAAGCGCCAGTGGCGCGCACGCCCAGCCCTAGCGCAAGGGATTGCCTGAGCCGCTGCGGCTGGGGAGAGAATGCTTCGCGCTCGCGTAGGGTCGCGGGGGGTGCTGGGGGGGGGGGAGGGCTGTAGCCGCTCCGGGATGCGGCGGGGGGGCGGTGGGACATAGGGAGCGTGCGCGGTGTGCCGAGGCGGCGGCGGCGGCGACGGTGGCGGCGCGAGCGAGAGGGAGAGAAGGGCGTCGCGACGCTGCTCGGCGGGCGCGCCGGGAACTAACGGGCGCGGCGCGCGCTCAGCGGCTCAGTGTCGAGCCCGTGATCGGCCCGAGCGTACGCGTCCTTCTGCGCTCGCGGCCCAACGAGAGAGCGAACGCGCAAGCGAACGACCGGTGAGCCTAGGTGCAACCTACACGGGCCCAGGGGGCCAGCCTCCGAAGAGCGCGGGAGTAAGTGCGCGGGTGCTGCTGCTGCCGCTCTCCGGCCGGGCAGGGGCCAGCCGGCCGACTGGCGGCGGCCGCCGCCGCCGCATGCCCACGTGTGCCGCCCGCGCGGCAGATGCCCCCGTGCCACTGACGTCCGAGTGCTCTCCGAGCGGTAACGCGCCGCTCCGCGCCGAGGCGAACGAGTGCCGGGCAAGTGCGACCGGAGCACTGGACTCGCGCGAGTGTCGCCGCTGGGCCAGAAGCCGCGGGCTCTCCCCCGCGGAGGAGGAGCCCCTGTGTCGTGGTGCCGCGTAGTCTCGATCTCGCTCCCTTCGAGTTTCAAGTGGCGGAGGCGCAGCGGAAGAATCAGCGTGAACAAGCAGCAGCCAGCTGGTCGAGTGGCGGCTGGGGAGCTGGAGGCCAAGGTAGAGAGCAGGAGCACTTGATCGACAGCATTATCACGCCTACTCCTTGATCCCGTTCGTCTTGCTCGAACCCCGGTGCCGGGGCGATCGATGGCCTCGGGCTGCTTAACTTGCTCCGACTCTGGCGATATCGGCGGAAACGCCGCCGGGGCGTCGAGTGTGGACGCCTAGTGCGCGCGCGGATAAATTAGTTCGGCTGCTGGGGAGGAGGGGCTGCTGTTACCGATCGACTCGCTACGCCGCCCCGAGATTTACGCTCCGAAAGTTCGGGGATGTCTCGAGCGGGGGAATAACTTTGTTTCGCGCGATGCCCGAGTTCCGAGAACGGCTAGTAAACGCGGCTTTTCCTCCTCGAGGATCTGGCGCTCCGATAGTTTGTTTTCAATGTATTTTGCGAATTAATAGCCCCAGCGCTCGGCAAGCACTATTTTTCCTTCGGTTTCGCTTGGCTAGGCTGAAGTGGCTCTGCTAAGAGTGGAAGGGGCTGCTTGTAACGGGAGCCTTTCCAGCGATAGCTGAGCGAGTCGTTGGCGGCCGGGCGTCTTTTTGGGGGGGGAGACAATGCTAAGGCCGCGCGGCAAAGTGGATTCCACGGGAATATTCAACAAGTAGCCGCATATTATGCAAATTCCCCGTGAAATAGATGAATTTTAAGTCTCGCTTATAACTTTGAGCTTACCTCCAATTCTACGAATTACTGAAATTTATGCGAGAGTTGCGGAAACGGAATTATTAGCTCAATAATCGGTAAACACGAATCGAGAGATTGTCCCTCCTCTTCTTCTCTTGTCCCGCTAAAAAAGAAGAATAACTGCCGAGCATAAAATCCTACTGCTCATCTCATTAGGATTTTTCACTTAACAACTTCTTTACATTCTATTCTTCATTAATAATTCATTTCTTGTAATTCGAATGAATTTGATTCGTTCCTCCTAGGCGTTTCCTTAAAAAAGCGCATATATTAATTCGAAAAGAATTACAATGGACTATCGGTGAAGTGTATCCCTCATAATTTTTACTTTATGACCTCACCGTGGCAATTAAGTGCGTTATATTAGATGATTCATCGTTTAAGATATTAAACTCGGCAGGCCTTTGATCAAATGAACGTTACTTTTAATTTTTCGACCCGAGAGAACTAAGGCGAATTTTAATGCAATAAGATCATTTTCTTCGTAGCTGACGTCCCCCCACTATCGCGCTCTCTTTCTCTTCGTGATAGGGCGTAGCTTTACACCCGGAATAGATGATTACAATTTTATGACCTATAAATCCACTTATCTCTAAAAAATCAATAGCCGATTCTTGATGTATAACAGTGATAATTTTATTCTTTAAAATACACTTTAAAAAATTGATTATTCGCTCCAAGTTGCGCATATATATATATATATA
>JAPYYQ010002452.1:0-18792 GCA_030522585.1 Anagyrus pseudococci
AAATTATTACATTCTTCTTCAAAAATTACTATAATATATAATAAAATTTCTTATTTTCTGAATATAATAAAAATTGCTATGTAACATAGTAAATTTTATAAAATTCCGAGTATCAACTTTCCTACAAAATATAGTAATTTTTGCTAGAATTAAAATAATTTTTACTGAGCGATTTTTCTCAGTGTAGGATTAGGAATGAAATTTCGATCAATCGTTAGTGGAAAAATAAAAATGTTGAGGTGTAGGCAGATGTAGTATAATAGTGCCGTCAACGCCGTCACGTCGAGCGCTGGGGCGTCTATCGTCAGAGCGGCAACGTAGCAGGACACTGGGAAGAATTGACAGACGAAAAACATGAGAACCATCGGACTCCTCTTTTCTCCCCTTCCTCGAGCCCAGATCGCGCACGCTCATTTCTCCTCTCACCCTTCTTCCGCCCGTACGCCTGCTCCCCCGCTCGTAACACAGGGTGGCTATGAGGATTTAGGGAGAATGAGAAGAGAGACATGGCTGGGGACGAGGAAAGATAGAGGGAGGGCTGCGCTGGCTCGCGTACAATCGAAGCCAAAAGTACGAGACACACCCCCTCCCCCTCTACGACCAACCCCTCCCCCACTGCGTACTCTCTGGCCTACAAGTTTTCCTTGCTGCCGCCGTTCATTATCATTCATTATGTACATATACTTATATAAACAAATAAATCATACTGCATTCAATCTAAACTGTATGTATACTTGCAAACCACGATTATTAAATTTTCTCTTCGTGTCGAGAGATCAAAATTTAAAATTGAAACTCGATAGTTGACTGTTACAAACACTATCCGATAAACATTTGCTATTGGACCATAAACAACGTCCTCGTTATCCTCTACCTTTCTTCATTCATAAAAAATACAATTTTATCCAAATTTTTAATAATTTTATCTTTTATATAACAAAACAATTGTCAAATCAGACTAATAGTTTTTAATTTGATCCATTAAAATAACAAATTCAAGACAACATTGTTCAAACGAAAATAACAACAATATTTCTGAAGCAGCCACCAGAAAAATCATAGTTTAAGCGACTAAAAAGTGGAGAAAATAAAAAGGAGAACGAGACGTCACTATAGCAAGTCATTAAACAGCTATATGAAAAAGCACTCGGGTCAAATGTTCGTGGACACATCGTTTCAACAAAAACGAAGAAAAGGGGAAGGGAGAGGGAACTAAGCCGATGTGATTCTCGCGGTGGTGAGAGGTTATGCGTTTGCAACCGGCTCGACACTGTAGTCGTGCCCAGTCACCTGAGAGAAAGAGAGACAGAGAATGAGAGAGAGAGAGAGAGAGAGAGAGAGAGAGAGAGAGAGCCGGGGCGAGAGGAGAAACGTCGATATAAGCGAAGCGCGCGCTAGTCTGAAAGGAGAGAGAAAGAGAAAAAGAGAAACGGGCCGTGCGCGCGAGTGGGCTAACGATTTTTTTCAGCGTTAGCGAGAGAACAGCCAAGACTGCAGTGGTGGTAGTAGCAGCAGCAACAGCAGCACGTAAAAGTGCACGAACGCCGGTGAAGGGGTCAATTCGCGGGTGGGGGCATCCCCCAACAGCCAGGAAAACTTCAAAGCGCCGGCGCGTTGCTTTTCGCTGATCTGCCGACGCGCCGCTTTTCCGCGGCTCTTGTTTTTTTTTCTTCATTCTCATTTTTTCCCGCTTTCTCTTTCCTTCCCTCGCCCGCTCTCTCTTTCTCTCTCTCTCTCTCTCTCTCTCTCTCTCTCTCTCTCTTTCTCTCTCTCTCTCTCTTTCTCTCTCTCTCTCTCTCTCTCTCTCTGTATGTTGCGTCGCTGCACGCTCAGGGTCTTCTATTAGTTGAGGTATGCAAGGAGAAAAGCGCGATGCACACTGCTGCTGCCACTGCTGCACTGCAGTCGCTTACGTGTAAAGCTTGAATTTTCTAATAAATTTTTGAGGCGCATAATTTATAAGAGATATAATTATAAGGAAAAATTTCAAGAGCCCATATATTAACATTTTTATCTACAATTATTAATTATGTATCATATCTATAAGATTTTTTAATATTACTTCACTATTCAGAAAAATATGGCAATTATTTTTACAAATGAAAAATAATATTAATAAATAACTGATAAGAAAAAATGGCTAATAACATTTGATTTTGTAAAACCCGAATAGTTTCAATAATTTTAAGTATTTCATAACTAAATGTTGTATTACTCTGCAAATTTTGAGAAATGTCACAATAAAATTGATCCCACCCAAAATGTAAGATAAAACTAATTTTATATGCAAAAAAGGTCTAAATGCAGTTTGCATCTTTGTTTAGATAAATTATTTGAATTAACGTTTTTTAATCTCGAATTGAACATATTTTAACATATAATAGCTTGAGCTATGACTTACAATAGACAATCATGTCTGTTATCATGTCTTTAAGATTATAAAACCTAATGTACTGCCGATTCAGTTTTGTTAAAATTTATAAAAAAGTAACTAAAGTAGCAGTTTATATTGAATTGGCAAATTTTGTTATTAATAAAATTTTTTCTCATAATACTGTAAACCAGCTGTTTTTCAATTGTTTGTTAAATGCATGTTTTAAACGTGACAAAATAAAGACAAAGTATTTACCCTGGGTCCATTCTGTCGACCGGCCCTCCAGGTCCCATCATTGCCGGATGTCCAGGACCCATGGGTCCTGCCATGGGATGTCCTCCTGGACCAAATGGACTGCCAGGTGGCATGCCATATTGGGGCCCACCGAAAGGTTGTCCGGGCGAAGGAAAGTGTGGATTACCACCGGCACCGGGTGGTACGAATGGTGGCCCCGACGAACTGGGCCTACCGACGAACTGTCCGGGTCCTCCTGTTGGCGATCCGAATGGACTAGGTCCTAAAAAAATAATATTTATTAAAGTACATTTCAATTTACAATAAAAAAAACCTTCACTAATAAGAATACAACAAGTTCAGTACAAAGGATATTAAAATGTATGTAACAAAATATTTATAATACTACTATTACTCGACATGTAAATGTAACCATAATAATTATATTGATGTGAATTCATGTGCACACCATTGTATGGAGGTCCAGAATTATTTGGTGGAGGAGGAAAACCCCCAGCATTAGGTGGAGGGCCAGGTCCTGGTGTGGATGAACCACTAGGGGCTGGAGAAGCTGTATACTGAGGTGTCGCAGAACCAGGAGGAGGTCCTTGATAAGGTGGAGCTCCTGCTGGACTTCCAGCTCCACCTGGAAATGGACTGGGACCTTGAAAACCTCCAGCATTACTTGGAGGTCCTCCTGTACTGTTGTATGGACCTGAGTTAGGACCTCCAGCCTGATTTACAGAATTTGGAGTAAATGGCGAGGCCTCAGAGCCTGGTGGTGGCCCCTTCCAAGAGGCCAGAGTTCCTGGGTCCTCCAGTGTGGTGGTAGCTGCCAGTGGCGTGTTCATTCGGCTACAGCCTGTGAGATAAACAGTTGTATAGGTTAGGATATGCAGACAAATTTATCAAACATATTATGCTACACAAAAACTACTTGAACAACTGAAGGAACTTGTTGATTGTTAAACATTAATCATTTGAAAATAATTTGGAAATAATACACTTAAAAATTCCTGAAGAAAAATAATATATACTAAATTATATATGTTTGATTATAAAACTGATAGGCAAAATTATGATATATAAAAATACAATTAGATTCATAGTGGTATTATAGAATAAAACTAAATATTTACTTTGGTAATTAATAAATATAAGCATAAAAAATGTATTAAAGTGAATACTTAACAATCTTTTATATATCTTTTGTGTTAATAAGTTATTCTAATAAAAGTTTAAATTTTACTTTTGTTTTCATATTGTATACAAATACGATAGTTTTAAAAGTGTACAAATAGGTACAGTAGACGCAAGACTGGTACTCATTAAAAACTAAACTAAAACTAATATTTTAGAAGCTACAAAATGTAACTGATGGTAAATATTTGCAATAAAAGAGAAAAAGGTACTTGAATATGTTGAATTATCAATATTTAGCTTAGAATTGTAGCTGCTCAAGTGCAATAAAGTTAAAAATGAAAAGCCAGCAGCGGTAGCTTGGCTGCTGGCTACAATCACAAGTTTATAAAATCTAAAATAGTAAAAAATTAATTGTTAATCACCATTGTTTGTGCCATTCGCCTTCATAGTCTCGAGGGGAACGAGTTCATCCTCGTCCTCGGCTTGCCACCGACCAGTCCAGTCTTCCTCGATTCAGCACAGCTCTTGTTTAATCGCGCCTCGTTGAGCAGTCCAGATCTACCTTTATCACTCGAAGTAATCGAGATTATTTAAGTTGACGAGTAAACTCGAGCTTACCCAGCTCTCGGGTTGTGAAAAGAAAACTCGCGTCGCCTTTGGTACGAAAACGTTAAACGGACGCCGCGACTGGTATCGCGTCTGGTCGAGGTTATGGCACAGTCGCTCTCTCACAGCGCGGCGGTAGATCGCGCGAGAGAGAGAGAGAGAGAGAGAGAGAGAGAGAGAGAGAGAGAGAGAGAAGTGAACGCAGTGAAACTGTGGATTGCGTAGAAAGGTGAGGAAGGAGAGGATCTTCGCGCACCGGCGACCTAACCTCTGGAGCGGCAGTGAGAAAGCGAGATAGAGCGAGTGGTACCGAGAGCCGAGGTGCTGGTGGTGGTGGTGGTGGTGGTGGTGCTGCTGCTGCTGGCCTGTTGTAGCAGCCAACGTAGCAGCTTGTCTCGCGCGCGCCGACAGAACGACAACAAAGCAGGAATCGCGGGCGGCGGAGAGGGAGCCGGCGGTGGCGGTGGCGGCGGCGGCGGCGGCCAGAGCAGCGGTAGCGCTGGCAATAAGAGTATTGGGAGTAGCTAGAGTGTAAGTAAAGTGGCGCGCAACACTCGGCTTGGTGTCTCTCCTCCTCAGAAGTCAGGAGAGCTCGCAGATCGTGCCGAGGAGGAAGCGATGACGAACGGCTTCTGCCGTGTTCTTGACACTGGCGAGCCAACTGACGCTGATTGCCGGTCACTTCTCACCGGTTCTTCGCCTCCTCTCGCCGGCATTACACTCGGCTTTGCAACGCGCACGACTTGCCTTCCAAAAACGCACGTTTACTTGTTCTGTCCTTCTCCGCTGCCTGTGCCCGCTCTCCACCGTTTTCACCTCCGCACCTACTTTCTTTACGAGCTCCTCTAACCTCTCGGAATCACACTGGCCAACTACTCCCGCCGATGATCTTCAGCCATTGCTCTGTAAGCAAAGCTCGCTTAGGTTGAAAAGAGCAGTCACCTCATTGCAACTGGCACAGCAAAAACGACTTTTTTTTACAACTTTTCTTTTGTCACTTGGTGCACCAACACCTTTTAAGTACGATCGCGCGCGTAGACGGAACGACGGAAGTAACGCTGTCGAACGCACTGCATACGCAACTACGCACGTAGAGCTTTTTTTCCTGAATTTTCTATTATTAACTGTCCATAGCGATGGTAGCGTTGCGTTGACTAGTGGTGCAGCAATGAACTAAATACTTATAGGTAGTACGCAACTTTCGCGTAAAACTCGGCGGCGATACACAACGCCCCAGTAAGAGGAGTAAAAAAGAAAAGGTGCTGCAGCTCGCACGCGGTTACATACAACAGTTTTCTTCGCTTCTCTCTTCCACGTCCCACCCCTCACGCATTCTGCCATTCCCACTCTTGCTCTCTCCACCTTTCGCACAATTCAAAACTTCCGTCTCTCTCTCTCTCTCTCTCTCTCTCTCTCTACGCTACAACTATTTGAGCTCGGCGCTCTTGAAAAGTACGCGTGTTTCGTAAGCGCAGTACACAGATGTGTATGTTTATAATACACACCTGTAATATTGGCGACTAAAGGTTTTTTTACTATGTTAATTAATGTTGGCAGTATTTTGTTCGAGTAAATTGTTGAACTTCTTGTGCTGTGCAAATGATTCAATTGTTAGGTTGCTGCAACAGCGATGGAAAGGGGCAATTAAGGGAGTTCGTGTATGATCGAAGAGAGAGACAGAGCTAGAGGGCGTTCTCTATTTTTCATTTCATAAGAAACCTCGTCAAGTTTTTCAATTGATAAATAATCTTTAAATATTTTTTTGGGTAAATCTTACTTGGCTGACTTGCCCCAATTACAGCTAATGCCTCCATTATTAATAACTAGTCTTCAAAGTAAACATAAAAGAGAAATATTGCTGTGAAGAAAAAAGGTCGGCAAAGAAAAGAAAAGAGGAGGCGGAACAAAAGCTGATTCGTAAATTTATTTAGTGGTTTCGATAAAGGATCGGCAAATCCGCGCTTTAGACGAGCAATCAGCATTGCTGTAGCCATACCAGGCGTTGGCCCATAGCCGTATAGTATCCAGTACTTACTCTACTGAACAGCCAGCCAGTCGGCTGCTTTTAGATTCGGCAAGCTACGTGTACTTTCTCTCTCTCTCTCTCTCTCTCTCTCTCTCTCTCTGCACAAGACTAATGAAAAAGTGGAGTAGCGGCAATAGGCAAAGGGACGCGTGCAAAGTAATAACACTGAAAAAATTTGTTTTTTAAACTTTTTTTGTTTTTTAAGAAATAAAGTACTGTACAAAAGAAAGTTTTGTCGAAGGACATTAATAATGAGCAAGAATAAACAGAGTACGAGGAAATTAAACGATACAAATTTTCGTTTGTTTTTTTCGTCAGTCCCTATCGTCGTCACAGTATATTCACATCGCCGCAGTTTTGACACGCAACAAAACAACGCACATATTCATCGAATATGAATTACAAAATAAAGTCGCAGACAAGAAGAAAAATAAAAGTTTCATTTTCGTCGCTACCCTTTGTTAATCACTGAATTAAACATGTGTGTATGTATATAAAAGAAAATCACGCATACGCTTGTTCTCATTCGCTTGTAAATACGTACATGAATGCATAAACGTAAAAATAAGAAACAAGGTCACACTTAAAAAAAAAAGATAATACAGATATAGATGAACCTTTCATTAATATGATACACATTAATTATTCTTTGTGAAACTTGCATTTCTTATCATTAATTAATATTACTATTTATAGTATTATTGTTTATTATTATCATTCATAAAAACCGTCATATACTAAATGATGAATCGTTATCGTGCGAGACTTAGAAGGAGGTCGGGCAAAAAGACAAGAGTATATGTAGTTTCCCTAATATTTCGCCAACACTTTTTTCCGTTTTTTTTCTGCTCCATGTACATTTTTTTCGAATACACGGCCCGCGTTCACCTCCTCCTGCGCCTTTTTAGAATATTTCTACAGTAGTTTGCTTAGAAAAAAAAACAAAATAATAATAAATAAACTAATAAATAATTGAAATGAAAAACCAGGCATACTTGTGCTTGACATACAACGAGAATCACAATGAGAACTCGCTATGGTCTACATCGTTAGCGACCTGGGCTCAATATATCCTCGCGGCTGAATCTTCTATTTAGCGGCCGGAATGAGACGCTTTTTACAAACAACGTTTTACACGGAATTCGTGAAAGACATTGATAAATTTCAAAATTTACTACGGTGCGCTCCCGTCCCCCCTCTTTTGGTACAGAGCGGCATCTGACAGTATGTTTTATTGATTTATTTATTATTTATTATTTTGCGTTTTTCTTGACCCTCACGTCCTGCTCATCTGGAGTATTGAAACCCCGGAGAACAAACGTCGGTCTCGACGGTATAGAACTAATTTTTAACACGAATAAGTCGAGAAAGAGCCGGTACTTGATGTTTCACGGGTAATTTTTTCGCTTTCAAGTTTACATCAAGTAACTAGTGTTTATTTAGAATTGGACGTGAAAGACCTTAAAACTTACTACAGACTCTGTTGTCGACAGTCTTTATCACTTTCACAATGAGTAGACGATTCAAAGTTGATAGCCACTACTATGTTTTCTTTTTTTTGTTATCGTAGCATAAGAAATTAATTACAAAGTTTCAAAATAATAAAGAAATAAAATCTTTTACATTTATTTATTACAAAATTATTTTATACAATAAATAGCATGTCTAAAGTATAATTGCAATTTTAAATTGCACTTTTTAAAATCTTCGTCGAAGTTTTAATATAATTATACTTTTGTTTCACTATAGTGTAACTACAAAGACACAATAATTATGATGGAAAATTTTTTAATTACATTGGTTTTCTCACTTCTTTCAATTTCTTACACACAATGGATTAGATGTAAGGAAATATTAGAATACGTAAGCCTGACATTTTCTACATTTCCGATTTATTTTTACTTTTAATGTTCTCTGTAACTTTTTTTCTTTTTATAATTTTCTTTCTGTGCCTGCAAGAATTTTTCGGCTCGTCCTATTTAATGCTAGAATAAGCACTTATACGTTTATAGTTAACACAAAAGTGATAAAATCGAAATTGCTTATTATAATAAATTCGACGAAGATTTTTAGCATGTTTTAAGACAAATCAACTTAGCATTAAAATGTTATAAAACTTTAAGCTCTTTTAAAATGTACACAATTTTTAATTAATATGTTTTTTTTAGAAAAAATAATTATAAAATAAAAGAAACGCAATTTCAAGTTCTTTCGCAAAATTATTGTGTTGAACATTGAAAATGTTTTTTATCGCACGCAAGCAAATTGTTATTATAAAAATTAAATTGAAACATTATAATCTGTCAAAAAATTAATTCTTGAAATTTTCGAGAAAGAGGATACTAATGTCGAAAGGTAATAAATTAAAAAGAAAAAAAAATATTGAGAAGAAAATTAAAAAAATGTTACAACGGCAGTTGGCTGAAAAAATTTGTCGTAAGTAAACGAGACTCTCGCAAGTGACGAGATTCGGGACGGCCTGTACATACGATATCTAAAACCTTACTTAATGTCTCGTTACGGATATTACATTACAATAAAAAGATAATAAGTTGGATATCTTCAGTTATCTTCCTCAACTAGATCTATTCGTCGCGACTTACAACTGAGCTTACACTTTAAAACATAATGTGTGTGTGTGCGCGCGCGCGAGTTTGAACGTAAATCGTCTTTCGATGCTCTATTATATGAATACGTATTAGTAATTATCACATCAGGTGCCGCAAGACTGCATAGTAATCAAGAGGAAAAATGCGTTATATAGAAGTACGATCAGCCGTGTAAGTAGCGCTTAGCAGTCACTCCACGTTTCGGTGATACATCTGGAGACTTTCTAATTCGGTAATTAATTTCACACTTTAGTCATTACTCGTTTTTTATTATTTTTATTATTATCATCGATAAACTCTCAATAAAATAAACGAAAACTATTGACAATCTCACTTGGTCTTTTAAGTTTATTGTTACATAAATAGGATACGCATTTCACAGTTAATTAGTGTAACTGTAAACTTTTCAATTTCTTATTATTGTTTTTTTAAACCATTATGTTGAAATTTAATATTATAAATTTACATACACATGTATCAATTGTTAATAATTGTATGAAAAAGAATATTGAAAAACTGAATTTCTATACCTTTAATAAAATATAATGGGGCAATAATCGTTCGTTTTGATGCTCTGGCAGCATTACACTCTTTTTTTCAAAGGAAAATTTAACTAGTAACCTTTGAATATAAAATTCCAGTCGCTTTTTTGCGGACGGATATAATTCTAAAAGTATGTGCAAAGACGTACGTCATTAAACACTATTAGAGTAGTAATAATTTTTCTCAACTAATACATTAACTATGTATAATACTCCGTTTTTAAGAAAGCAACAAAACGAATGATTGCCCATATCGAACTAAGCTAAAATGGAACGATAAATCTATAAACGCCAAATATTTGTTAATATTAAAAAAGAAATTAAATAAAAATAAAAAAGTCGAAGAGAAATGGTCAACACAGACTCACCCTCGGCCAAAGTAGCATTCAACTTTGCTTATTCTTACTTTTGAAACAGTTAAGGAAAGAAAAGAAATCCTTAAAATGAAAAATCAAAGATACGATGCGCACTCGCAGCAACACCAACAGTTATATATAATAATAAAGTCTAAAAAAACCACATTCGCATGTTTATGACTTTTCGAAATTGCCTACCACTAAAATGTACACTATCTGTTTGGCTTCGTTTGAGGGGGAAGGGTGTCAGAAAGCCATAACAAGCTCGACGATCATAACAATGCTCTAATTACAATGAAAAAAAAAGTCTGGCGCGTCGATCGTTGTGGCTCGGCGCGCACTGAGATCGCTGTCGATAAGTCTCGGGCCGAGTCTACTTTGACGTCGGCACAGATGGTTGAGGCTGATGCTGAGGCAGAGGCGGTAGCTGGGCAGCCAAGGTGAACATTCGGTTTTGGTGAGCTTCCACCGAGGCTCTCGACCGGGCGTACAAATCCTTATAGTAGGCGTCGATTTCGGCCTGATCTCGGGGGTAAACAGCTGGAGCCGTCCCACTCGGCGGCAGAGTTTGGTGAAAAAGGCCGTTGTAGAAGGGAAAATACGAAGGGTCGAGCAACGGAAAGAACTTGCCGGCTGCGTTGTTACTCGATGCAGCAAGCTGATGCGCCAGAAAGGCTGGATTTGCTGTTGGGGGTATCGCGCTCATGTAGCCACTAGGCAGACTCGGCACGCTATGCCTTCTCGCCTCGGCATCCCTGTATTGAAAAACACTCGTAAAGTTCAAGCCACTCACCTACAGCACACGTTTTTACGTTTACGATTGCTTTGCTTACCGTGACTGCTGCTGATGTTTGGCATCTTCTAACCTCTGATGCTGTGCTTGCTGAAGTGCTACCTTATCACCTTCGCTTATTCTACGCTGTTGTTCTGCTCTACTATTAGCTACCGCTACCACCTCAGCTTTTCGTTTCTGCTCCATAACAAGCTGCTGCTGCTGCTGCTGATAGTTACTACCACCGACCACTTGGCTTGATTTACCGTAGCTCGCACCCAAGTGGCTCAAATTCGGCACGTTAGGTATAACTGGATGATGTATATTGCCACTATTGTTGGATGAACTCGTAGGCTTGCGAGGTGTGTAGGGGGATGTCGGTTCAGCCGGTAATCTTGACGGATACTTGCCATTAAGATGGTGATGGTGGTGGTGGTGATGCTGCTGCTGCTGTTGTGCAGTCAAAGGCTGTGGTTGAAGCGGTGGCTGCGGTTGTGCTGGTGGTAGTTGTCTTCTCGGTATCGGCATGCCTGGCGACGGTATCTACAAGGAAATTGAATATAGTTTTAAGAACCTCTCGCCGCCGCGCATCGACAAGCAGAGCGTTAACAAGTAATTTTCTTGGCCGTACCACATTGTTACTCCTAGCAAGTGGCGGACTAAGCTGCGACGGGACGGTCATATTACCGACTATCTTTTTCGGACTAACTAGTGTAATCTCGAGATTGTTGCTGGCCATCGTACGGCTATCTAGTACATTCGGATAGCCTGGTGGAACCGCAGCAGTACTGGGCGGCGGCACCGCTGGCAGCCCGGACATGTACGAATTTTTGCGTTGCTCGACAGATGAGACTGCTGGCTTGGCAATGACATCTTTAACAGATGGCACCCCACCGCCGCTGCCACGATGATGAGTCTCGAGATTAAGTGGCGTAGGCCGCGGCACCACTGGTACTTTGACGATTTCTAAATTCGACCGTCCGTAAGACGACGACGCCGACGACGACGACGACGACGACGACGACGCTCGCTCGTTGTTAATGGCACCATTGTTTGGCTTTTGTGTGAGATCAAGCACTCCGCTTGGAGGCAGGTCATTTGAAGGGTATCGCGGTGATATGCTTGGTGCCGAGAAAACGCTGTAACAAATCGTCGATTAACATAAACATTTGCTTTTGGCAGTCTAATATAAAGTTAACGTTGAGCAAGGAAAAACAATGTACCTTGGACTCGAGAGAATGTGTGGCTGAGGCATCGTAGTCGGCATATATTTTGGTATCTGCATGATATCTTTGGGGTTGCCGTAGACAGTCTTCTCTCCTGTACTGGCAAATATCGATTTGCTCTGAGTGACTTTGGGGAGTACCAATCTGCCATTGGACAAGGATGCCTGAGCGGTAAGGGCGTGCGTGGCTGGAAAACGATGCTGAGGAGCAGTGTGAGTCGTAGGCATGTGTGGCGGTAACTGGCTCGGCACTCCTGGAGCCGCATGAGGCATCGGCACGTTTGCGTTTGCGTAGAGCTGAATGAGCGATGCGTTACTCGCGCCACCGAGGTTGATCACCCGGCTGCTGGCGGGCTGCTGTGGCGACAAATGATGCTGCTGATGGTTGTAGGGAGAAGGCTGGCCTGGTGGGGAGCTGCCATTTGTCGGGGGTGCGCTTGCGGATGGTAACTGTTGCTGCTGCTGCTGCTTGACGGGGGTCGTCGGAGGCTGGGGGTACTGGCGAGCAGAACCTGGCTCATCGGCTCGCGGCAGCATATGGCCGATGTCGGGTGTGACGGTGACGTTGATGAGCTTCGGAATGACCACGGGAGGAGGAGGAGGAGGAGGAGCAAAGCCTGGCGACTTGTCTTCCGACTTTGTTGGCGAGGAGGTGCTGATCGCTGCACTCACTGGCGTCGTGCTTGGCGATGGATCAGTTGTGCTCGAGGTTGGGGGTGTCGCCGGCAATGGCGTCGGCGTTGGCGTCGACGTCGGCACCGCTGTCGCCGCCGTGCTGCTACTCGTCGTGCTACTTGTCGTCGTCGTCGTCGTCGTTGCCACTGCCGTGCTACTCGTCGTGGTTGCCGTGCTACTCGTTGTCCTCGTCGTCGTCGTCGTCGTCGTCGTCGTCGTCATTGATATCGTCGTAGCGGTCGTCATCGTCGTCGGTTGAATGACACTCGGCCGGGAGTCTGCAGGACGAGAAAGGTAAGAAATTGAGTTGAATGTAATTAACGGCTATAATTTTGATAAATAAATAAAGGAATAAAATGAAATAAAGAGTAGGACTGACCGGTTTCGAGGGCGGTAACCTCGAGGCCGCCCTTGCGCAGTATCTCGAGCTTGCGCTTCTTGAAGCTAGGAATGATGAGCTTGTCCCTGGTGGCTGGATCGGTTTCTGTCTCGAGGTCAATGACCTCGGGCGAGGACCTCGGGCCGACGAGGGGCTTATCCTCGCTCGACAGCGGTATGTTTTCCTTGCCTTGGGCCGGATGAAGACTCGTCGGTTTCGCCTCGAGCTTGATCTCCTTCATGTCTTTTTCCGGCGGCGGGGTCAGCGTCACAACCGCCGAGGCATTGCTCGTGACTGTGTTGACCGGCATGACGCCGCTCGGAGAACACGATGGTGGTACCTGCATGAGAAGTTTTAAATTACAAATCTCCTGCCTCGTCGTCATCACAGCCTCCCAGCGGCTAACGGCTTTTCAATCCGCTCCATTTAGACGCTTATCGAGCACGATTCCTATGACTAGATCGACGAATTACGTTCGTCTCTATACGTACTATAATATAACATATGCGCGTGCTACACAAACAGCCAGCTTTCAGACAGCTCATTTCTCAATGGTAAGGCTGTTATTCACTACGCTTTACAGGGATGTAATACAGCATGCGCATAACGACAACACACGCACGCACATACGGACATTTATCTGTGTACATACATGTAGAGTAGAGTAAAGAAAAAAACATGTCTCTTTATTGTTTAAGATTTTTCAACATATCGCTCAGAAGCTACCGGTTCATCAGTCCCCCCCAATGCAGCATATATTCTAGTGGGACACAATTCTTGGTCAAATGCAAGCAAGAAATAAAAAAAAAGAAAAACAGAGAGAATAATAATGAAACTAAAAGGTAGAAAGGCAGCGAGAGAAGAAAAAAATCAAGGCGACGTCGGCAGCAGCAGCAGCAACAGAAGAAGGAAGAGAAGAAGAAGAAAAAAATTGACAAGACGCGCCTGAGGATATAAGAGAACACAAGTGTTAAGGGAAAGAGATGCCGGTATACATGAGCAAAGAGTCTGCAAAAGCGCCTGAATTCTCCGAGCAGCAGTACTCGTATACCTGTTGCGTGATCAGCGGACTGCTAAGCTGGCGCTCCAGCCCACCATGCTGAGTAACAAGGCTAGCAGCGCTGCCGCTGCTGCTGCTACCGTTGATACAGCTGCTGCTGCTGCTGCTCTTAGCGATGCTGCTGACGGCTGGCGTACTGCTTGGCAAAGAAGACGTCGACAAAGTAGCGCCGCTGCTACTGCTGCTTGTGTGGCTCAGAGGCGAGCTTAACGCTCCAATGGCCTGCTGCTGCTGCTGGATCAGGCCGTTATTGTGACTCGTCGCTATCATCGTGTTCAATGACTTGAGCCGCTCGGGCTTGACCCGAACGCTTCGCAACGACGACGTCTTGCCAACCGCGTACGGCGTTGAAGTACTGCTCGTCGACGACTCTGTTGTCCTTGGCTTCGATGGCTCGGCCAACAAGAAGCCCTGACGATGCGAGAACAACAAATTTCCACTACAACCGGCCTACAACTCCCCTAAGCTCTTTCAACAGCGATCAACCGCGCAGACCAATATAGTCTGAGGAAGCTTCGAGCAAGGAAATGGGGGAGAGGGATGAGGATTCGACGCCGATAGCGAACGCATCAATCAGCAAGAGAGAGCAAGAGAGATAGTAGGAGAAACGATATGATTGAGATAGGCCTTCAGCTGAGCGCGCGCTATTTACCTGATCCAACTGGTAAAGACGGTAATCGTGCAAGCCTGCAGTACTTACCGAGGCCGCGAGTACGGACTGTTGTAGCGGAGCTGCTTCAGCCGTTGTGCCGGCCATCGCTGCTTCGCTCGACGGCGGCGGAGTCTCCGCGGGCTGGGGGCTCTCGGCCTCACGTTTCACCTCTACCGAGTCCTCCGATGTTTCCGACATGCTCGAGGACTTGATACGCCGTCCTGCCGCCGCCGCCGCCGCCGCTGCTGCTGGAAGAGGCTTTGCTCGCGACTCCTCGCCCTTCTGGCATCGCTCGTAAGGTAGGAGCAGTCTGGAAGGGCAACATGATGACGCTTTAGCTAAATTTCATGGAATGAGCGCCGGGGGCCGAACGGGCCGCGAGCTTGAAGAAAATGCGAGTGTTCAGGATAAATAATAAAGGTAGAAAATGATGAAACTCGCCGCTCAAAGATCGTCAATTATAAGCCCTTTTGTTTTGCTAAACCCGGCTAAATTGACGTTACTCATTAGGCGGCGTATTTACAAATTGGAGAGAAGGTCTACGTCGTCTATTGACGCGGAATCCTATAGATAGTGGCGAGGTAAAATTGCGAAAATTTCCTCTTTTACCTTTCGTAATGTCGTCTCGTTATCGTCGCAGCGCTCGTTGATCCCGTATTTCCGCCCATCTCGTCGTAGATGGACTTCCACAAGCGATTTGCGCTGACTTTGTCGTAGCCGCCCATATCTTGGACTTTTGTGTAGAACAAGAACAAATCGACTGGTGAACAATGAAAAGTCGTCGTTATTCGAATAATAATAATAATAATAATAATAATAATAATAATAAAAATAATAATAATAAAGGAAAAAAAAGAAGTGGGTGCTCACTCTGTCTGTATCCGAGTAGAGGCATTTTGCCGAGCGGCGTATTGCGGGAGGTCATGAAGCTGTGCACATCGCTGACGAACTTCTTCTCCTCCGCGCTGGGCTTGCGCTCGAGCTTGCGCTGAGGCTCCGCTGCTGTCGTCGACTTGGCCGGGGTCGCTGGGGCTGAAGTCGAGGTCGTCGAGGACGCATTACTCTGTCCCGAGCTCGAGCCCTTTGACGTTGAGGCGGCGGCGGACGAGGCGACCGAGGCCTCGCTCTCGTTGCTCGACTCGCCGGCCGGTGATAAGCTCCTCTTTTTACGCTTGCGCCGAGGACGGCCTTTTAATTTTGGCGCTGTTCAACGAGCAATCAGCATTAGCATCGTTTCGTTAACTCATTCTCATGGGATAATATCATTCATTTTCTTCAGATTTATTTCAATTGTTCTTTTAATCGAAATTCAGGATGTTGACTATAATAAAAGTAATCTGTACAGGGTCGCGGGAAGGAGACGACGACGACGACGACGACGGGGGGCGGGGGGTTAGGATTTTTCGGAGAATAATACACTCGGTAAATACAGGTTTTTATTTATAAATCAAGACAATCGTGTCCTTTACCCTCTTTCATTTGAATTTCAGCTCTGTATATGATGATGAAGTTGAGCATTTTGCGAATGAGAAAATTAACTAAGAGTACGACTGGGCCTTTCCTCCCCCGCTTTCCCCTCCGGGGGATAGGTGGAGCAAAGGAGGGAGAGGGGATATGCCTCCGTCATAATATCATTAAGATATCAGTAAAGACGAGGAATAGGAGGAAAGAAAAATGAAATTTAATCGAGAGGTGGAAGAAAAAAGGGGCAAATGCCATTCTATCCTGTAAATGTAATGTACCTTGAGTCGAATAACCTTGACATTCACAGCCGTCGATCTCAAGCTTGGTGACCCGATTCCCGCAGATCTTCATAATAATCGCCATCCTCGTAATCACAGGCACGCATAGATGTTAAAGTAGAAACAAGAACGGAAGTGTAAAGAAAAATTCCAAGTCTAAGACAGAGGCGATCACCTTTCGCTCTCGAAGCCTGAGAGTAAATAATGGAGAAAGAGAGTATTGCGAGTGATGAGCGCGTCTATGGTATCGGGGGCGCAGCAGAAGAGAGCACGTGTTTCCGAAAGAGAGAGAGAGAGAGAGAGAGAGAGAGAAAGAGAGAGCAAAAGAGAGGGAGAGGGACCGGCCGGTGCCCCCTTCCCAGGCGCGTTGCGGTCATGTGTCGTTCGACGTCCTCGTTCTCGTGTCTCGTCGCCTGCTTGCACAGCCGCGTTGAAAAAAGACATTGACGTCGAGTACTCGAAGAGAATCGATTTCGCCTGATGATGAAACGGGCGCGCAATATCATGAGGAGCTACCGAGGCTCGCCTCTCGAGACTGTTGCGTGCATCCCCGGCCACGTGGCCTCCCTCCCTCTCAAGGGGCTTCCCCCATCCAGCGTGAGGGAGGGGAGGCTGATGTTTTCGATTAGTGCTAAACAACGGCTCACCTTCTTCTCTCCCTGACGCTCTCTATACGCCTGGCGTATCAGGACGATATACTTGAAACGTCTTTTCAACTCTACTGCTTTTGCTAATTCATCGGAATTTTGCAGTGACTGAGAATAATGAGGACCTGTGTCTTGGCCTTGAAATTTCGATAAAGAACGAGAGAATAATTGTATGGAAGAAAAGAAAAATGTTTGATGATGATGCTACTCACCCAAATGATTGCAGAGAAGCTCGTGTGTCTCGAGATCGGGATAGTCGAAAGTGTCCCGACAGAAGAGCACCCGCGTGCCCGGCAGGGCAGTAAAGCCCCCGAGGGCAGCTGCGATGGAGGAACAGAGCCATCGCGGCTCGGAGCCCTCGAGGCGCCTGAGGAGGGCGCGGTAGCGACAGTACCTCGCGTACGAGAGAACGACGACCTTGGTCTGGCCGGGCGCCGGGCAGTTGTCGCTGTTGACGGCCGCCGAGCCTCGATGTCGCGTGCTCACAGCCTCGAGGTCCTTTTGGTGGCGCTCGACGTCGGAAAAGTCCAGGCCCGGGTCCGACAGAACCTGCGGCTGTGGACTGCTCTCCGGCGAGGAGGCCGGCGTGGGCGGATATGAGACCTCTCGGCCCCAGGACCATTCCAGCGATGGTGACAGCCACGTCACTAGGTCGTGCACCCGCACTACCACTTTCTCTTGGATTGATAGCACTTCGTCCTGCAACACATTAGCTTATTTAACTGCTGATTCTACTCTACCACTATTATTATTATTATTATTATTATTATTATTATTATTTTTATTATTATTATTATTATTTTTATTAAGGGGGTTATTATTAAATTTTTAGTTATACTATTCTATTCAATTAATAACAACTATAAATTCGTTAAATTTTATAAATCCCTCAATATAAGCAAAATCATACTTGGAATATTGGAGCAATAAACTTATTTACAAGTGATCATTCTATGTAATCTAGCAATCGATAGAAACAACACACGTGCCAATACAAACATGTAGACACGCGCGAGCGCACAAAGAAACACACCTATCTCGGATCTGTACAGTCGAAACAACTGATTTAATTTATTTGAGATTTAATATTAGACAATACAAGTTAAAAATAACAAAGTTTAGCTCGAGTCTTTTTCTTCTTTATGCAGAACTCGGCATAGCTCTTGTCTCGCTTCACTCGCCTCTTACTACTTACATTAGAATCTCGAATAACGTTTTTCCTCGTGTTCATTATACTCATTGCTTTCAATCGCAATTTTACTCGCTCATGTTTTATGCAAGGTAATATCGAAAAAATTGACATAGAGCGAGGGCCAAGTACAAGACTGGCGTTGGTTTGACGCCGAAACGCGCTCACATGTGCACAGATATGGAATATATGTAGCCGACGTTCGAAAACGTGTTGTTCCGTTGCTATGGAGATTCTAGGCTTTCGCGGTCCAAATACATACATCGATAACCTATTGAATTAGCCCATAACGTCTGCATGTGCGTATGCAAGCGCCGACTACAATGTTGCTTCCATTACATTTTTGCGGTAAATAAAGCAAAGGCTCTTTGGCTTTCAGCTTTTACCTTATTTTTTTCCTCGACAATAAAACTAGTTAAACAAGCCCGTTTTTTTGGCAATAGAGCCGCAATTATGAGGCGCTGAAAAAACAGTAGTGGCAGCGATAACAGCAGCAGAAGGAGGAACCGAAGGCAAAGAGGTATATATATATATATATATCGGTTAGCGTAAAACAATTAC
>JAPYYQ010002453.1:0-18757 GCA_030522585.1 Anagyrus pseudococci
AGGGGAAAAAAAGAAAAAAAGAAGCGGGGGGTGGGCGCCGGGGGGGGGGGAGGCGGGGGTGGCGGGGGTGGGGGGGGCGAATTTTTTTTTTTTTTTTCAAGAGACGCGCGTAAAAGCGTCTCAAGCCCAAGCAGCCGGGAGCACTTGAAATTGTCTGATGAAAATTAAAAACCGCGGACGTCTTTCTTTCCGCGCGAAAAGCAGGCTAATCTTGAGTGGAGCGAGGAGAAAAAAAAAACGAGGTTGGAGAAAGCTGACGGTAAAGTGGCCCAATGAAATAACTCCCGCAACGGATTCGTCTAAAGTTGGACGCGGATCCTCATCGCGAGCGAACGAGAAGGGGAGTAGTTTGTAGGAGAGACAAATTGGATTTGGTGGAAGGTAGGTGAGAGCACCAGCCCGCGTTGCTACCTTCGGGTCTTTAGACGTATGTTCCGGCGATAATGCACGTCGTCGGAATAACGTTAGGAATATTTCGAACGAGATCCGAAAAGTTTGATGGAAAAAATTTAGACTGGCAAAAAAAAGTTGCGTATTTTTATAATATTTTAGGATCTGGAAAACTTTCCTGCGCGCGTATACAACGTGTTTGACGTTAGTGTAATGTATATACGTAGGTGAACGTGTTATTATTGAGTTTTAGAAAATATGCAGGATTTAATTTTTATATAAAAAAAAAAACTAAAATAAAATTCATCAATAATGCCAATTGTGCACTTTTTTATGATTTTTCAATCCAATCAATTCGGCTATTTCAGTTAAGGGTAATCTCATGGGTAACTGATCGAAATTCGAAATTGAAAAAGGATTTCACGTTGAATGATATCCCTCCATGGATTCATTTAATTAAAAAACGATTTAATTTCATTTTTTGCTTCCTACAATTGGCTATTTAAAAATTGTAACAAAGCGGTAACATTTTTTTTTTTCATTTTAGTAACGTCAAAGTGACAACTTCGCACACAATAGAAAATGCAATTTCGTAAGGCTGTGAAATGAGGTGTCGTAGGCGGTGTTTGTTTTTAATTCAAAAGACATGCTTAATTATTTTTTAGCGGACGACTTCTTACGTCCGCCTAAAGCCTCGAGTATGCGTCTGCGTCTTCCAAGTGAGCTCGCAATCTTGCAGCTTTACGCAGCGTCGCGTCGCACTTGTCAGCAACAAACTGAGTCAACTTAATTTCAACAAAACCTTTTACAGGCTAAAGTCTTTGCCGAGGAAAATAAAAATGGACGTTTCCTTTATAGCGGGAAAAACAAAAAGAAATCTCTTCTCTACGTTTATTAAATTAAAATCTATTCTCTGAAAGTATGGATATCTTAAAATCCTGGATGATTCGACGCGTGAAATGCACAAGCGCGTAATTACAGCCGGATTCAAAGGTGTCGAAATATTGGCTCTCGGGAAAACTCGTACAAAAGGTGGGGTGGTGGGAACTGTGACGTTGAACGAACGAGCGCTCGCGAGGGGGGGTGGGGCGAGAAATTGCGCACGCACGAGAAAAGGGCCGAGTGTAGGAAATCGAGCAATCGAAAGCGCTATTTCCGACAGCTGGCAGAGACAGGGAGAAAGTGATTGTGCATCGCCCAAGACTACGGCGAAAAAAACGGATGGATCTCTGCGGTTAAGGGACGATTATGCTGACGCCCGTCGCGCGCAGCTACGGTAAAATTAAGCAGAATCGTGTGCACTTTTGCGTGAATCAACTTGGCAAGATGTCGAGTGAGGCTGGATAGATGCTTATTATTTTCCGGTAATTTGGAATTGTCGAATTGTTTCGGAAGGTTTGCATTGTTTGGATACACTTGATCAGAAAAAAAAATGTAAATTCAAGTTCTCGGTATAAAACCTGAATTCTATCTAAAGTAATTAACGAACTTTATCGCTCGCTATAATCCGATCGATTCTTTCTTTCGGATACTTGTGTAATTAGTTATCGAAAGTTGCGAGATCACCTGTACTGCAGCGATATCACGAAAGTTTTTCAGTTGAAAGTAAATCCAATTGAAATTCTTTCTACCCGCGCAGCCAAGAAAATTATTTTGCCCAGGCGCGGCAGTTTGAAAAATCGAAAAATTCTGCGTCGCTCCTTCGCAGTTTTAGCCCAGGCATCGAGTTGTGAAAGCCGGCTGGGTAAAAAAAAAATTGGCGACGGAAAAACAACTAGCGTTTTATCGAAGAGAGAATGAAAGTGCTTATCGACTGGCCATTTGGTCCGTCGCTAAAGCGAAATGGTAAACTAAACTAATTTTGTTTTCACGTGCTTTTACCGCGTTAAAACAGAATGTCGTTTTGCCGAAAAAATTAAAAATACAAGGAGTGCTTGTAATTACGACGTTAAAGATGCACAAAGGTTATGCAAAACAAGCTATTAGCGCGAGGGTCGGCTGGGTAAAAGCATGTATATGAATAGCTTTTGACACCGCGACTCTCCCGCATAATAATTCATGCGTTCATTTTTTTTTTTTTTTTAACAACGTAATCATCTTCAAAGTTTTAATTTTTATTTGTTTAATTAAAAATAACAGAAGTAAACTGTGCGTTGGGGTTGGGAAATGTTATTTTACATCAAAACAAATTAACGTTTCTTTCATTTTCACGATAAAATTAAAGTTGACTCTGGAAAAATATAGAGAGCGAAAATTTTTTCTCAAACTCAAAGGTTAAGTACTTAAATCAACGCTTAAAAATTATTCTGAATAAATATTAGTTTGATAGTATAGCTACTGCTTTTAGTATCAAGTTTGTGTGTAATTAATTTTACGAGCTGTTGTAAGTTTTATCTTTTATTTTCATTGAAAACTTCTGTATAATTCCTATTAATATTAATTTAAATGAGTGTGTGTTTAAGTTTTCATGTAGATTCACATTTATTTAAAAAAAAACATGTTGAAGATATTCGTATTTTCATTGATACAGATTAAATATTAATTTCCATCAAGCCTTTTATCAGCTACAATCAACAAACTATTTCCATTCGTTGTCAACCATCAATATTTCTCAATACTCATCTTCACGTATACATTATTAAAAAGTATCCCTTTTCTATCATAATGTCAAAAAATTGTTACGTACACAATAATCTAAAAAACGTCAATAAAATGCGATTGTGAAATTGTACGTGCAAAGTTATACCAATATCCGTCAGTTTAGACAGTTCGTAAAAAAAAAAATTTGAAACACGAAAATTTACGGCTTAATTTATTCTTGTTGAATAGGCAAAACTCGAAATATCCACAAAATCCATCAGTACATTTCAAAATTTCTGTAACGTTTCATATGTATTTCAATTTGCAATCGCGTCTCGTTAAAATATCAGATAAATTGTTTTCCGTTAAAAAACCACTGACATATTTTAAATTGAAAAAGTTATCGGATGCAGAGTACGAATTAAAAAAAAAAAGAAGCCATTGTTGGCCAATTTTTAGAATAATTTTCCGCTGTCCAATCAACTTTTTACTCTATTAAAAAAGTTTTATTACTGAAACTAATTAAGCCACATTGTTAATTATAATTTACATGTAAAATAATTTAATGATCCGAGCTTAATTATCACTGACTCTTTTACACATTCGATCAAATATTTTAATAATTTCAAATATATAATTTTATCTTTTAGTTCGTTCCAAGGCCTGTATTATGTGTATTCTAGGAAAGCATTTGATCATCTCAGGATCACAATGGCGCCCGCTATCTCTTTTCTCTAGGCAATTTGTAATCGTACGCAGTTTGCGAGATACGTTTAGAACTCTCTGACTTTCTCTCTATATCTTTTTCTCCGTCTCTTTTCATTTTCCCGTTATTTCAAGGAGCGTGTGTAATAACAGATTTTCCGCAGGCTTGACTCGAAAGAATAACAAAATAATTGTACCTACGAAGTAAAAATTCGCATAAATCAACGATTCGCCATACTGCAAGCTTCTAAGAAGTTCGAGCTTTAGTTTCTCGGTCAGTCACATAAAGACCATTAACGCGAGACTACGTACCTTTGATCCGGTCGCGGGCAAAGACGTTATCCCTCCCCCCTATATCGATTCGCAGATTGGCTCTTGCCTCGACTCTTATTGCACTCGGCTCGTTTGCATAATCGCGAGCGGGAACGCACCTTTCGCTCTTCCAACCTCTCTCTCTCTCTCCATCGCCCCCGTCACTACCGACCTCGATCGTATTGCTTCGACATTCTCTCGACGCACCGCCTTAACGGTAGCTTAAGGGTGATTTATTCTTGGAATCGAAGACGTTTTTCGCAGACGTAATTTCCAAGCTATATACAGCCCGAGGTAATTTATCCCGAATTAAAGCTCGCTAAAACTGAGCTTTTTTCGAGAACGAGGAGGACTGGACGGCGAATCGTAAGCGATAAACTTTGCGTCGCTATTAGGTGTTGTTGTTTGTGTGTGTGTTTGTACAAGCATTAATGCAAAGTGATTAATAATGGCTGTTGGGCAAAAGTCGATTGATATTCGGGGAAACGGAGGGCTCTATGAATATTAATACTCAACGCGTACTCAATCTATGCACTTAATCTACCGGCAACATCTACCCTGTATTAAAATCCGTGGAAAATAGTTGTTTCGCCACTTTTAACTTACCCCGCGTGGGATCAAGGTGGTGTGCGCTCGCGCCATTGGCTTTCTATGGAAATGTTTTGACCTTTTAACTACCCCTCGGAATATAATATCTATTTTTATCGTTTACCCTGCATAAATCATGTTTCAGGCTGACAATAAAGCTTTTATAATGTTTTCACAGCAACGAGCCTCGGCTATAAACTAACGTCAATATTGAAGTCTCGGATTCCGTAGGGGTCTCGTTTTTTACCGGCTAATAAAACTCTTTACTTTTATGGGCTAACACGAGAAATTGAATAATTTCTCTCTTACTCCCCCCCCCCTCAATTTCTCCGTTTTATAGAACACCTGCACTATATCGCCCCTGTAATTACAGCTTGACTCGATTAAATAGCTGGCAATCGGCATAATTGTCAGTTATTAAAAAAAAAATTGAATTTAACGTACGCATCGAAAGATTGAAAGATATATTAAAATGATTTTCGTAAAACCGTCTCGTTTCCTTGGCAGAGGCGCGCAGAAAGTTGTAACGTGACCTCCCGTTTTAAACACGTGTCACTTGCAGCTTTATGCGAACAATGCGCTCAACATTACCACTAACAAAATCCAATTTTACGTTCATTTCAACCAAAGTTTCGCAATAAGTTAATGGACGGAATGAATTTGAAAAACAGGCACTTGAGCGAAATCTCCTCGTTGTTTGGAACCTGTTATTTTCCAAAGCGCATATTTGACCTAACTAAATCAGCTTCATTACCGTTTGAAATTCCGCTCAAAATAGCTAATAAATTATCAAAAGGGAAATGATCAAAGGCAAAACAATAATCGGACTCACCTGTAACGAAGAAAAAGATGTCTGATCGGAGCTTGAGTTTTACTACTGTGCGACACTGGCGTTACTACTACTACGGCGAGCTACTACTGGCCGGCGTCGAGGTGCCGCCTGCTGCTGCTGCTGCTGGCGTAGGTCAACAGGTAGAAACGATGACGCGTCGTCGCGGCTCGACTGCTATTTTCCCCGTATGTGCTCCGGTGTGCGCTGTATAAATAAACTTCACCTATCTCTCTCTCAAACTTCCCTCTACCTCTAATCCAGAGCACCACTTGCCTCGGCTCTATTCGTCCGTTACTCCTTCGACTAAAGTTCGAGAGCACCGTTATCGAAAGAGAGAAAAGCCAAGATGCGTACAGGCTTGTCGCACATATATAAGGTTCTAGCCCGCGGTTAAGGGGGTATAGGTATGTACAGGTAAAGACTGCTGTCGCGGCAGCTCGTCCGCACGCTGTGTAGGAGGGCAAGCGCACGGGGCCGAGAGCGCTGTGGGTCTGGCGAAGCGAGCGAGCGGGAGCTCTGTCCGGTGCCCTCTATCTCTCTCTCTCTCTCTCTCTCTCTGCCACCGCACCGGGACGCCTTTTGGCGGCGTCTCTCTCGCACCCTCGGGCGTACGCTCGCTCCTTCTTCGGCGCACTCGTCTCGCGAATGCGGCTGCGCCGTCGCGCGCGGTTTTCCTCGCCGCTGTCTACCTCCCCCCTCCCCCCCGCCGCCGCCGCCACCACCACCGTCGTATATATACCTTTCGCGCGCGTGCACGTACACAGCGCGCATAGCTCACCGCGCACCACCGCTATGTGCCACCTCGAACGAACACCAGGCCGCTCTCGCTCTTCCCTCTTTGCCGGGGCTGCATCGCCGGCGGAGCAGCTATCGCTCCCCCCACCTCGAGCCTCTCCTCTCTTCCCACCCACTGGCTCTCTCTCTCTCTCTCTCTCTCTCTCTCTCTTCTCGCTCCCTCTCTATATACCCTTCCGCTTCTCACCCTAGATCTTCTACGCTGTAGCTAAAGTGCGGGTTTGCGCGTGTAGGTGTACGCCTCTCTCTCTCCCTCTCTTCCCGGACTTATCTATGAGAATCTTGACTCTCGGCGGTTTTATCTCACCCACACCTATACACACACCCAGCAGCCTGGTTTTTTGCCTTGAAAATAAGGCAACATCTGTTTATAGATTGTCGGTTATGTGCGTTGCTACCGCGATACTACTGGAGGTTCGACTTCGATCGATGCAATCGAATTGACACTTTGGACGGTTTTCAAACTTTGGCAATGGAATTGTAGTTTAAAACGCAACAATCTATGAAAGAACTTTGAAATTCGATATAATTAAGGGTTAAATATATATATATACGTTGACGACGCAGTCGATATCCATTATCTTTATTAGCCGAGGAAAAAAAAAGAAGAAATTCCAATTACTTCGCGAAAATATTAAATGGCGCGCGTCTAATCTTTAATACATCTTTGCGATATTGAAACAAGCCGAATTTCAGGGCGAGGGGACTCTGCTCGTAAATAACAAATGCTAATGCAAATTCGCATTTAATAAAAGTAAAACTATGGTTTTTTTTTCAAGCTAGTGGTAGACGCGAATTAAACTGCTCTCCAAGTTTCCGAAACATCGGGGGAAGATGTAAGCGCGCTATAACTATGTAAATTTCTCGGCTTATCGGATCGAGAAAAATTTTGGCAAATTGCAAGGGACACGAGGAAACTTGTAAAAACGGAACTGCGATCCATGCGCTTCATCGGGAATTATCGATTCCCAAAGTCAGTCCTATTTACGCTGGGATTTTAACGCTGCGAGTGTGTAAATGACCGCAATAACTCGGCTTTGATATATCGGCATTCAACAGCAGCGCTCGCGCGTATATGCAATTATGCGCGCGTATATATAAATCACATTAAGATCGCGTTTTAACGTGTTTCCTGCTCTTTAGGCATTACTGGCAGCCGGGAGAGCTGCCTCGCGAAGCGCGATAACTTGTAATTCATCATATTTCGAGAGCGTAGCCGAGGAAAATTAAGATACTTTAGAGCAAGCGGCCGAGTCTACTTTAATCGTCTTAATCGTTTTCGAGATTAACTTCGTCGGGGATTAACGAATCGCTCGATCGCCCATGCTCTTGCAGCTTTTGTAATTGAAGCCTTTTAAAGCGCATTTACTTGGTATAGCGTATATAGTGCTTTTTTTGGAATAAAAGCAAAAAGTTCGTTAAAATCGAGCATATAAAAAAGATCTATCTGGGCTCTCTATATCCACAAGTCCAGCGAGCGCAGCGGTTGGCTTCTCTCTTTCTCTTTCGCCGAAGGAGAGAGAGAGAGAGAGCGAGAGAGACGAAGGACGCCCTAGCCAACTTTGCGTTGACTAATTTGCTAGAGCTGCAAATCTAATCTAACTACTCGGCTGTGCTTTCTCCTCTTCTCTCTTTTCCATCCGCCCACACTCCTCCTCTCACTCGAAGCTCTCCTCGCCTTGCTTCCTTCTCCTCTCAGCAATTAGCTCTCGCATGCTAATTTCATTTGTTTCACATTAAAAGGGAATTAAACGTTCCGCCCGGCGCAATCGTAGAGTCTTTGATTTCTTGAATGAGCTCTCCTCCCCCCAGGTGAAATTGTCGGGCTGCAGCGAGCGACACTTTGATTTTGTTTCTTTTTTTCCCTTTTTGTTTTCTCCTATTTTCTCAAACTTTACCTTTCTTTCTCTTTTTTTTTTTTTTGCTTTTTTCTTTACACAAAGTTTTTCTCTCGTAAGTATTCGGACTGAAAATAAATTGCGAGTTGTAAAAACGTATTTTTAATGCAAAAAACTTCTCAAAAAACTCCGATCCGAGGTAGCCTCCTCAATTTCCCCAATAAAATCAACATCAACGTAAAAATGGCGCGTATATTTTGAGAAGCGCATAAAACAAAATACGGACATCGGCATGTGTGTGTCGTCGGTCCGAAAGCTACGCCAGTTATCTTCGTCCAATTCCCTCGAGCCTCGCGAAATGCCCGTCAGCCCGGCTGACCCGTAACTCGTTCGAACTACTTGGAAATCGGAGCGAATCATTCATATGTATACGAGAGAGAGAGAGAGAGCGCCTCGGCCAATCGTTATTTTGCGATCGAGGCTTTAGAGTCCGACAGATATAACGCTGTTTGCTCTCGGATACGCTTCTGCAAGCATTGTCCCGAAGTTTGCGTTACATCCTACGCCTCATCTAGACGCGCCTCTGCGTGTGTGTGTACTAGCAATGATTTACTCGTAATCCAGACAAGCCATGATGCATTATGAACTGGTTAGCCAATACGAGAAGAAGAAAATGAGTTATAAGCTTTGCGAAAAGAAAAAAAAGCACAAAGCTTTCAGACGAACGTCATCTCAAGTCTGTTTATAACGCTATCGCTATATATGTGTAACAACCAAATGTATTTGACTAACGATCGTAAAGGGCTAAGCATCTTTCTTTCCCGAAAGTTTACAAAAAAAGAAACAAGTTTTCGCATCAAAATAACAACCAAAGTTTCTTACCCTTATATAGGCGAACACGTACGACGAGGTAAAATAAACTCGCGTTAAAGCTCTCTCTCCCTTTTTTTTTTTAATAAATCAAGTACGCAACGAAAGTTAGCTGTTCGCAGTTCGTCTACTCGAACGTACGGATTACCTTTCGAGGCACATGGGTCTTAATAGATTGGCGGTAAAGCGCCAACGTTGGCCGAGTCTCGCGCTCTCGTGTATAGTCCTTTGGAAACTTTGCGTATAGCCTCTTGTGCTTAACTACGGTTACACGCACGCTGACTTATACTTGCCAGCTAGAGCTTACGGGCACTACCAGAGCCTTAGAACTTGGGATCAGACTACTTGAATTTAAAGTCAAATAGTTATATGTTGATATTCATTTCAATTGTCAATTAAATGTTTACTTACGTTTTACTTAATTATCTATTCGATATCGTATACGTTAATGTAATACAAGGCAAATGTATTACGTATCCTTCTTGTGAGATACTCATAAGCAAAGGGCTCATTCTATCATCGTCTCGTAATATTGATACTAATTTCAATAACATTGATGCATTACAAGGCAGTTAAGCTCTAATCAATAAAAATATTTTGCTGAGGTAAATATCTGGAAAAGTAATAATAGAATGTTTTCTTAAAGGAAACAGCTGATGTTTAGATATGTAAAATATTTTTGAGATTCAAATATGCAATAAAATAAATAAAAAAGATGCTTTTAAATCGCATCCAAAGTTTTTATGATAAAGCAACGTGAAAATCTTTAATTAATTAGTATCCTAAAGAGTAACCATTTAATATGATCGATTATCTTTTGCATCGCTTACTCACGTCAGCCTGTTACATTAATTAGTTTGGTAGATTATAAGTATCTGTCGGAGATGGTAGCTGGTCAGTGCAGGCGTAGCATTCGTACCGTAAGCTTGACTTGCTGCTCCGAGAGCTGCCTTTTTTTAACGTAGAATTTTTATGTAAAAAATGTGTATGAAGTTCAAAATTAATTTTGTTAGATTCTCGTAATTTTATCCACGTTAAGAACAATAGTAATCAGCCATGTCTATCATTAGAAAATGTGTAGGTAACTTTACTAAAAAGCAAAAATCATTTTTAACGAAAATTATATTTTACATATTCAGAATATCGGGAATAGGAACGATTTCATATCGAAGGAAGAAGGATAGTAAAAACGAGTGCCTCGTGTTTACATGCTCAAAAAGTTCGATTTTTTACAATATATTGTTAATTTTTCTCATCACTACGTTAGGGTATTTTTATTATCTGAACATATACCCATTCTTAATAACCCCGTCGAAAGCTAAATGGCAAACGGCGGTATTTATTTTGTACAGTGTTTATTTTCTTTTTACCTCAATATTTATACTAACGATTTATTGCTTTAAACAAAAGAAAATTTTGAAAATAATCAAGAAACTAAGCACAGTCAATGATCTCTTAAGTGACAACAATTCTAAGGCTTGCCTGGCATTATGGAATGCTTTTATTTGCAGCATAGCTAAATTAGTGTTATTCTACTTGATCTTGTGGTCATTGATTATCATTACCATCCCTAAAATAAGTTTGAAAATGTACTTTTACAAATCGAACAAATTCATGTGCATTTTAATAGTGAATTCGATGCTTTTGCAGTACACCATCGTTTTGAAATTGATTAAACATTATTTCCACATGATAAACGTTAATTTGCTCGAAATCATAAAAGACACGTCGGCTTCCGACAAAATTGAAGTCATCCAAATTTGCGATCAACACGTGAAAGTAAAGAAAATATTTCAAATACGTCAAGCTTATTCCGTGCTAAGAATAGCCGCCGGCGAAGTATCGGAATTTTATTCTTTACCCATGCTTTTAAACGTTACGAATTTTTTTTTGGCTGTAATTTATCATGCTTTCGACCAAATAAAAATAATTATTTCGACGAGAGATTATTTTATTTTCTCTGAACTTCATAATTTTTTTTACATATGTTTGTACATTACTATGTTGACGTTGTTAACGAGATCGGTCTCTGAAACAATGGTCGAGGTAAGTTTTCGTTCGTACTTCAAATATTGAAGAGAGATACGTTTTGTAGAAAAAAAAAACAACAATAAATATTGCCGAAAACAAAACGGCAAAATCTTGATAATAACGTTAAATTATTATCTTGACCTAATTATTTTATTACTGTAACTAGAAACAAACGTTGAAACTTGCGGTTACTGATCGACTCTTCAAAGTTAAGAATCACGCAATATTCAATATGGTAACTAATTGTCATCATTACGGATGTAATTCAACGTTGACGGATAATAATAACATTCATATTTTACAGTTGTACGAATTTTCAAATGCTTTGAATCATTATAATCTGCAATTCACGGTGTACAATTATTTCTCGCTGGATGACACCTTAATGATTTCGGTAAGTGTGAATTCGAAATGCAAATTTCCTACGATTCATTGCGACGTAATCTAGATTTGTATTTCAGGTTGGAAAAACTGTTATCACGTACTTAATAATAATATGCCAGTACAAAAATTGGAATGAGAATTAATTAGTTTCGCATAGACTTTATTGTACGTTTGCATTTGCTGTTACCCAATTATAACATAACTTGCTTGCTTGCATAATGATTATTCGTATACGAAAATCTGCTTTTTCACAATAACGTGCGTAAAGCTTGATAATAAGTACGCACTTGTAGCAAAAAGAAAACGATTGAAAAGAAAACTTGTATCAAAAATAATTGTATTGTATCGAAAAAATTGTTTTTCACAAGAAAAGATGGACCGTTTATTACGCCTTAACATTCGGAATAGTAAGGATGCTCAAGTTGACACGATGCTCATCGTTGCGACAGAGCACAAAACCACCGTCCGGTTTAATGTGCTGATGAGAGGGGTGAGGTCATACGGGCGCCAGTGTGGTGCAATCGGTTCGGGCGATGCGCACAAGTTAACCGGAAAATTCCAAGCGGCAAAACGGCTTCCACCGGCGCGTCTGGCGGCGCGCCTAAGTAAAAAAAACGGAGGGGGAAAACGCGCCCTGCCTTAGGGATTTGAGGCGGCTGCCGAAGGCATTCTAGTTTGAACGCTCCTTGAAACTGGAAGATATATCTGTAACTCAAAATCCAGTTGAAAAAAAGAAAAGTGAATCGCTGATTTCCGTGTTGTGGAGAATTTTTAAATCAAACGTTGATAAATCAGTTTGTGAACGCGAAAGAGAAAAATAAAGGAATAAATTTGCAACGTTTACAAATGGAGGCGTCATGAAAGCAAGACAAATTTTGATGGAATCTGGTACATATCTTCCAGTAGTGCCTGTAGTATAATCCGTGACGTAAAAACTTCACCGTACAGAACACAGAAGATGACTCGAGCATAAACTGATTAAGGAAGAAGATTCTTCGTTTTGTATTTTTAAAATAAAATAAAAATAGTTTAAGAATAAATAAATGTTTAATTAAAATCATTATGTTAATGTGCTGTTATCGTGCTAATATCCATCGTGTTTAATTAGTAAAATAAGGCAACATCTATAAATTAAAAGAGTCGCTTAACATCAATAGTGTCAATCGAAGAAATCTCTCCGATACATTATCCGATTTCTTGTAAATTTAAATTTAACAGTTCACAGACGATACTTACACACAGTGATTTATTATACATAACTCTTACAATATATTACAAACAATTTTTTCGTACACCATATTCTCCTGGGAATTAGAAAATATTGATTACATCAGGATATAATTTAATTGAATATTGTTTCTCGAATCCAAATATCTTCCGAAAACTATGATATAATATTGGCTTACTCAAAGACTACGTTTAGTGTAAACAAAGTCAGGAGAAATAAGTAATCAATTAGTATCCGGAAGAGTATCACTGTGTAATTTGATGGATTACCTTTCTACTACTTACTAATACAATCTTGTACAAGGGAGGATTATGAGTAACTCGTAGAACGGTGTACATTACAGTACAGTCACAAAACTAAGAACTTCCTGTTCAGTTGAAATTTATTGTAGAACAATTATAATTTTGTTTCCTTTATAAAAATAAAAAAAAAAGTTAGTTATGTCGAAAATTCGAAAAATCGTTGATAATTTAATGCAAAAATCTTTTGTAATAAAAATAATATTTTTCGTGTTTAAATTATGCGGATTGGGAACGATTACAAACGAAATGAAAAAAGGCAGCAACATCAAGAACTTAGTGTACACGTACTCAAAATGTGCCATTGTTTACCATATCATACTGATATTTCTCATGGTCGTCACGGGCTACTTTAATTCTCTCGACAAATACGAAACTAGTATAAAGCGCGAGAGAGCCGTGTGGATTACGTTAACATTCATTGTCATGACCTTCTGCTTCAATGCTGCTCCTGTATTCGTTTTGCTGATTTACTACCTTAGACAAAAGAAAATTCGAAAAATAATTTCCAAGCTCAACGCGATTAACGAGCTGCTGAACGAAATGTTCAAGACTAACGCTAAATTGAAGGAGAGCTTTTTTAAAAGCGTTATTAAATTGCTATTGACTTACTCGATATTGTGGTTCTTCACGGTTGCCACGTTGCACGCGAGAAGCTTTCAATTGTACGTGTTAAAATTGGGCGTATTTCTGTGCATTACAGTTGATAATTCGGTGATGCTGCAGTACACTATCGTCATAAAATTGATCGATCAATACATTCAACGTGTAAACAATAACTTAGTCGAGATCATGGAAGAATCGTTTGTATGCAACAAGACCAAGGCTTTTCCGTTATTTTTCCAACACTCGAAATTGAAACTACTACGACTGCGCCGGGTGTATTCTTTGCTAAGATCAACGAGCCGCGAAGTATCCGACTTTTACGCTCTGCCAATGTTTTTTAATATTTTGAATTTCTTCTTAAAAATCACACTTCACGTGTTTCTCATATTAAAAGTTATTATCACTGCCAGAAGTTACGATACTATGTATGAAATCCATTCTTTTTTCCACTTATGTTTGTCCATTGCTTCGTTGTCGCAGCTGACGAGCTCGGTGTCTAATGCAATAAACGAGGTGCGTTTGATGTTCAAATTGTTATTCATAATGTACAACAATTATTTTCGTGAAATACATAATCAAATCAATTTGTGTTGCCAGAACGAAAAATTGGCTTTTGTCGTGACTGATCGCTTCTACAAATTGCATAATCAAGTGATGTTCAATATGGTACGTAATTGAGTATATACATTAAACTCTCCTTAAATATTGTATGTAACAAAAAATTTTATTTTTACAGTTGCATAAATTTTCAAAATCCTTCCATCATCAGAATTTACGTTTTACGGTATACGGATACTTCTCACTGGACGAATCCTTAATGATATCGGTTTGTGTACATTTTTAATCGAATTTTTGGAAACAATGCAATAATAATTAGAGTTTTTTTATTATTTCAGGTAGGAAAAGGAGTTATGACGTACTTAATAATAATATGCCAGAACAGAAATTGGAATGATCATAAAAACGATAAATAATCACGCGATTACTTGTAACGTAATAATTTAATAGCGTGTAAGTATTTTTTTTATATCGAAAACGGCGTTGTTAACTTGAAACAGCAAACAATGAAAATGTGTTATATATTAACATTATTTCACCTACGATTATTAAAACGACAATTACAAAATGTAAACTACACTATAAATTATAAAATAAAGTGTAAAAAATTTTTTATACGGCATTACGTTCAAAGATTTCAGCTTGTTTATCCAAAAACAATCTACTAAACGTGTATGACAACGTCTTTGGTAAGTTTACACGAGTTGTTGCTTGTACTGGTCTGCATAATATGTCGGCTGTTCAAAGTATCGGGCAGTTTTGTCAAATTCATAGCTGATTCTAATCTTGTTGCCTGAAACGAATTATTCGTCTTAAAAATTTTAAATTAAAATGAAAATTCGTTAAAAAAAAAAGAAGCCAAAAACAAAATATCGAAATCTATACGTACTTTCATGCGGTCTTTACGAGCCGCGTAGAGTACCCAAACAATGTACAGAGCCATGATAATAGCCGGCGACCAGATACCAGCAGCACTCGATGCACTTCGCCCGGCTACGTGGTAAATTCCAATGAGTATAATTGTTAGAGCAACACCGCCGGCCAGATAACGTCCGGTACGCCTTCGCTCCTCCTAATTCGGATGGAAGTAAGCGGGAGGTATGATTAAGCATTTCGAAGCTAAATAAAATTCAACTATATTGCAATAACAGAATAGCTGAGAAAAAATTATACCTTATAAAAATCCATCGAGCTTTTGCGAGAAGGCCGTAGCATATCTTGGGACGACGTTACAGACTGCAATTGCATTGTCGTCCGTTAAACGAGCGGCAGGATGTAATAAAAAAAAAAGAAACTTCCCGAGAATATCGAAAAAACAAGAGAGGTAAGCGGAGGCACACGCTCGGGCGGGCTGCTGCAAGACCACTGCCGTACGGAAGGCATTGGAAATGCCAATGAATGAGAGCCGGCAAAAGCCGGGCGCGGAATCGTGATGGAAACCGAATGGCGCGCTGTGATAATAAACTCATTTCCCGGGTCTTCCCCAATGGCCAACGGAAAATTTTCAAAGCTCGCCGGATTACGCTTTTTTCTTTTTTCGGACAGTTGCTCATTCGCTACGCGAGCACTTTTCCCTTCTTCTTATGTTGTTCGACAATTGTTGTTCGGCGTTTTGAGGATGTATTCTTGCAGGCGAAATTTCGGTGGGAACTGTATATTCTTGCCTGATTCTAGTGCTCGTGTAAACAAGCGCGTCGATAGATTGTGTGCTTTGCGGCCTGCATTTCCATGCCCGTCGGAGCTTATTTATCTCGCTAAAATAAGAAAATGAATTACTGGTAATTAGCGGAAATTAATTGTTGACTTTGAGAGAATCGAGATATTTTGAGCTTGACCAGCGGTGTTTGATGAGAGATCGATCGAATCGTGGGGACTTAATTTTCGAGCTTTTTTTTTTGTTAATGACAAATCGATGGGTAAAGTTTACAGTTGTTAATTTTGTAAAATATCATGCGTTTTATTAAAAATGTTAAAAAGTTTTTGTTCTTTTATATTAAAATACATTAAAATAAGCAGATGATTATAATTGTAAATGTGAGTATTTTTAAAGAGAACATGTAAGTCTTAAAAACGTTAAGTAGATATTTTAATATTACTAATATCCTTATAAAGTAAAAAAATATTGCCTTTCGTTTTGAAATTAGTCAACAATTATTTAAAAACATTAATTTTCCATAAATTTGTGTAAAAATATACATCTCAGTCAAACGATTAAAAACTATGTTTTTACTATGGTTTTTTAACAGAACACATAGTATCAAACTGGCACTCATTTTGAGTATGAGGAAACTTATTTTTCATGATTGATAATGGACATAGTTCTGTATCAGGGCAGCCGGGTATTCGGGTAGGTCGTTCTTGATGCAGAAAAAGTACACTTGGTCCAGAAGATTTACAGCTAAAAAACATTTTCTTTTAGTTTTTGAAATGTGATTTTTTAAATTGAAATTGCATGGTATTATAAAAAAGAGTGACATACTCGTACAAAACAAAAGCAAGGTTACTTGCAAAAGCATCTATAAGACCAGTTTTCCATTTTCTAGTGTCTTTATAGAAGTCATACAATTTGTGAGTCAAAGGCTGCTCATCTTTTGCAATTCCTAGTATGGACAACATTTTTAATATTGAGCCTGAGTGTGTAAAATAGGCTGTTACTCTTGGCTGATCAGGAGAGCTAGTAGATAAATAAATGTTTAAGTAATTATTACATTGAACATTAGAATTGGCAAAAATTAAAAATTTCAATTTGACTCACTCAAAAAATGAAAACATATCTAAAAGGGCAGGACATGCCTGTTCATAAGTAAGGTGATGACCATAGCCATCTACCCAGTAATATTTTAAATCTTCAACATATTCCAATATCTGACACATTAAAAAATTTTCTATTAAAAATACTTAAATATTCTTATGAATACTAAGAAGCAAAAAATAAAACACTTGTCTTACTTTGACATCATTGAATGATAAAAGGTCACACCAAGGAGAATCTTTTCCCCATGCAGTTTCAAATCCACAAATCTTATAGATAAGGTATACAGAATCTTTAAAAAAAGTACACATAGAAAATTAAATTTTGTATTTAAGATTGTTATATTATGTTTCATTCTTACCCCAATCTAAAGTGAATCCAACTTGTTTAGAAATTTCAAGAATGACATTTTGAACAATTTTGCTTTGAATAAATAATTCCTTTTCTTTGTATGTTTCTATGTTATCATCAACTTCTATTTGCCATCGTTCGCACCTTTTGTAAAACTATTAAATTAACATTAAAAAAAGAATCAACTTAAAAATAATGAAAAATAATAGAAATATTGTTTACTCTTAAAATAGGATCTTTATGTTCAGGTTCTGGGAAGAAAACACTTTTACTTTGGTACTGTCCAAATAAACCAAGAGCAAATGATCTTGCACTCAATTCTGTCCTTTGCGTTGCTGTAAATTTAAACTATAACAAAAAGTTTATTTTCTATTCAAGTAAATAACTTAACTAAACAACAAAGTACTTATTACCTTATAATAGTTTCTATCATAATTTTCTGGAAATAGTTTTGGAAATCTAGCTTGCATTCTTTCTGCAAGATCAATGTGCTCTCTTTCTCCTTCTGCTGTCAAATGCATAATGTTACTCTTGTTAAAATCTTGTTTCCAAGCAGAAATTCTCTCTACTAAATTTTTATTCAATTTTGATTGTTTAGCATTGAAGCTTTTCGATATCTTTTCCTGAATTTCTGGTAGGCGTTTGGTCATATCTCTGATATTCTTTTTTCCTGGATACCTTGTGCCATGACGTATCATCCACCAAATTTTTTTAGCTGAGCAATCTTAAATGTCATATAATTAATATTAGTAAAAGCCTTTTTAATTGTTTATTGAAATTGTTCAATTAAATTTGTACTTTACTTGGATATTGAAAAGGAGTCTCATCGGTATTAGCAATATAACGATAAGGAGTTACAACACCAAATTTACATTGAAACTGCTCATTGTTCTTCATGCAATCTTGTGCTAATACTTCAGATAATAAAACAATGATAATGAAACAATGAGCAAAAAAAGATGCTAATTTAATTGCAATCATATTTTCAAAGTTAACCAATAATCTGAAAAATGAATAATCATTATTAGTTACGAATTATTCGTAAAATATAATGTTACTAAACTATTTACATATTAATTTAGTATAACGAGAAAAAGGTTATACGAAAATAAACAATAAGTATACTTACATAGACACAAAGAAAAGTTTATACGAAAATAAAAAAATTCAAGTTGAAGTCAACTATAATCACATCATGAATGAAAATATTGTATTTTTCCTCACAACATAGTGAGAAATGAAAATTGGAAAACTGCAAGCTTATGCAGCTCTGCGGACGCCGATAGCACCACCAGCAACTGATAAAACGCAATAAAAGGTTACGTTACATTTGGCCAATCATAACTCTACCGACTAAATAATCAATCGAATATTAAATAGAGAACGAAAATTATAGAAATATCTATTTTTAAAGCAAATCTATTTTAGTTTGCAACTAAATTATGTATGAGATTTGCGAGCAACATTTTTTATTTGTTCAAATTTAGTAGCAGTTGTGCCAACTGCAAAGTCAAATATTGAACATCAGCTGATCGGCGGCCAGGGATGGGTAAGTATGATACCTCTGGTAAGAAATTAAGTATCTTACACGTATGAAACCTTTGTAAGATACGTCACAATGCTTTTAGTTTCCGACAT
>JAPYYQ010002454.1:0-18755 GCA_030522585.1 Anagyrus pseudococci
TTAAGCGTACTTTCGGTCCGGGAGGAAGAAAAATAGTATACGACCCTTGGCCAAAAATTTGAAGGCCCTGATCTGCGTGGTTACACGCAGATCAGGGCCACGCAGGCCAGAAACTTCAACTTTCCGGCCATGGGTCGTAATGTACTATTAACGTCAATAGATTTACGTTCCGAAAGTGTTACAAGATTTAAGAAATGTAATAAATATGAAAATTTAATGACAACATTCAATAATTGCTAAAATATGTACCAAAGTAAGATGGGCGTGATTAAACATCGTATTAGTCATTACGGTAAAAGATAAAATTAATTAAATAAAAATGATTCAAGCAAAAGCGTTTAAAAGTTTGATGCATGAATACAAAATAAAAGCATAAGTTACATTGAACTATTTGTCTCAGACTATTAGAAAAATCTACAAATTAGCTGTTGCCTTCGTGTTTACTCAAGATAATTATCACGTGTCAGAGGAAGTAAAGCAATAATTATAGTTGTGCATTTATACAGCATCGAAAGACGATTGTCGTTATTACAAGAATTTTTTCATGCATTTGCTTGAATTTTGATTTTTTTTTCGTTTATAATAAGTAACCAATTTTTTAAGAAAATTTTTGATAGTATCTGCAGAATAAGGAAGAAAAAAATAAGTAAACGAAGGGAAATGTAAATTTTGGTTCAACAAAAGAAATAAAACGAGGGGTGGAATCATTGAATGTACATTGTACAAGTACAGCAAAGAGGGTCTGTGACCTCGGGCTCAAGCGTGACCTTGCTTCCCTCTCTTTTACAAGGAATAACCCACGCGCCAAAAATGTTGCTACGCCTATTCTTTCAGTGGGAGCTAGGGGCGCGTCGTTTCCGTGACTACGAGCGTTGACCTCCACGGCAACTCTTACTTTACAAATTCTCCAGATTCGCTGGCAAATTAATCAAATGTTTAATTATATCTCGTAATTATGGATCGTACATCCAGCAATCACGGTTGCATGTAATATATAGAATTATTTCTTGCAGAACTGACGTAATACTTTTGAAACGGATTCCATTGGCCGATACGATACGAGAAAAAGAACTTACCTTTACTCTCGTTCTATTTTCCATGTATTGGTATAGCATAGCTAAAGGACCGAACGTCTTCTCCATTCTACTAACAACATTTTTCCCAGAATATATCTGTTGCCTGATATTTGCTTTTGTTTTAATCGAATCTGAAAAAAATTAATCGGCTAATAAAATATTTTGTGACCTTAAAATTTTTTATTTACATTTATTTATTTCGAGGTCGCAGTGACCGTGACTATTTTACTTAACGATATATTTAATTGTATGCCCGTATTTGACGGTTGATACGTCAAACGAGAGCATAATTTTACTATGAATTTTTCCTTTCGTTACATTGACTCGAAGCACTTTCTCAAGTCCCTGATAAAGGGGAAAAATATGTTGTACTAGAAAGTTTAGGGAGCGCCAAAATTTTTTTGAGCTTATTTTCAAATTTCAGTTGAGCATAAAATTTTTTTTGCTGCGAGATATTAAGAAAAATTGTTTGGCAGCGAGATAAATTCTTTCGTGGCAAAAAGACGTGTTATGTACTAAACACAGCCAATTTCTCTTCTGGTAAGACGAATATTCTTCTGTCACAACGATTACCTCCAGAACGAGCTTTTTTACGGCAAGATATTTTTTTTTTGCATTTCCAAGCTAATTTTTTCGAACACTTATTTGTTTTTCGTAAACTAAGTAATGCACCCGTACTTTCATAATTATTTTTAACGTAATGACTAGTATGGACTATATAGAACTAAATTTTATTTGAAGGACATTTTTTATAAATATGGGACGCATCAGGATTTATTGTCTATGTAACATCCCTGGTAGAAATTCTACTACATTTATTTCTACTAAATTTAGCTAAAATATACTTTGAAAATGCTTAACTTTCCACCAAGGAACATTGTCTTATTATTAGCTAATAAATGTAATGAAATAAGCAATTTTTATTAGCTAAAATATAGTTACGTTTCCGCCAGGTATATTGTACTTTTCGAGGGTACGAATACTTATGGTTATTTTATTGTTCTTACAAAGCATAAATTGTTTACAACAATCGATAAAATCTCAGAATTTATGATGAAACTCGAATAAATATTTATTTCTTTGAGAAGTATTAAAATGTTATTGTTGGAAATAGTCAACAAATGATATTTTGAATGCTTGTGAAAGATTTGGTAAACTTTTTGTTGCTAAACAATTATTTAATTTTAATTAATTAATTAATTCGTAACAATGAAAAGAACCACATTCGTTACGACAATGAAAAATTGTCGAAAAATACATATATTCTTCACGTAATTAAAATTATTGCAGCACGTACACGCTTGACGGCCAAGATCGTACAAGTCGTTATTTTGTTTTTAATGTATTTAAAAAAGGATAGGAAGTCGGGCTCGAAGAGGATTGTTGAGAGTTGTCAAATAGCGTGATAAAAAAAGTTAAACAAATAATAATGAAGAAATTGGAGAAGTAAAGAAGTGTTGGCGGTACATTCGTAGATGATCCCCAGGTTGAGAATCGCGCTGGGTTCAACGTCCTGTCGGGCAGCGCACTCGCACTCGAGTCGCGAGCAAGCACCTCTCTGCTGCACATGCATCGGGCTCTCCCTCCCTCAGCCCCTCTTTTTCGCTCGCGCTCTCTCGCTCTCTCTCTCCCTCTTACACTCTCTCACGCGCCAACTTACTCGCTCTCCGTCTCTCTTGCTCTCCTTCCCTTTCTCTACAGCACACGCCGTCAAGCGGCGCAAACTCTCTTTTGCTCTTTCTCCGTCTTGCAGCAACGCTCGCGTAACTAGCCGTCCGAGTACAGTTATTCCAGCAACTTGGGGCCCTTTGGCCCTACGCTAGTGCCGCCTACACAAAGCCATTGTCCGTAACTCGACTCCTTCTCCCTCCACCCTCCTGCAGCTTTGCACCAACATTGTTTATAAATTATGTAACGTTAATCTTTATCCCTTGGTTGTTAACGGTTTTTTTAAAATAATTCTCCTAAATTCCAAGCTCTATTTACCTCTTCAAGGGCTTTTTCGGTTACCTTAGGTTTTTCGATTTTTTAATCACCAGACACATTTAAAAAGCAAATGATCGACAATGGCCGTAAAAGAGAAAATTATGATTTACAACCATTAAATGCGATACGCTTCTACATAAAGTCCAAACGACAGTATGTCTTATTGATGCTTTTGTAATTTCATTGATTTTCTTGCTGCATATGCTATTAAAAATTAATAATAAATACAAGTTTATTTTGAAACTAGCGATTAACAATCCCCACATTGCAATAAACTCTAGTTCAAGGTTCGTTATTTTTGAGTACGCATAGTTCAATATTAAGAAGTATTTTACTGAAACTGAAAGAATAAAAACCTACTAAAATAAAGGGACGATCGATAGTGACGTATGCGAAATTCGAAATATTATAAATTGGATTTTTATGTTAAAACTATCTTTGAGAATTTCCTAGATAAATTGACATTGTTATTTTTGGAAGTGATGGATGATCACAGATACATCACTAGTAGACTTTTGAAAATTTTGAATCTAAATAAAAAAACAGGCACAATTATTAAAATTTTCTAAATTTTTGTAAAAATTCTCTTTTTCTTCGTCAAAAAAAAATGTGCTCAATATAGTTATGTTTCATATGTCGACCTTTTTTACAATTTTCAATTTTTCATAATGATGTTTCGATGTACGCTCTCAAAGGTAACATTTAAATAATATTACTGCTTTTGACGATTTGATAATTACACTTTGAAACTTTCAATTTTTTAATTAGTTTTTACGAACAGATAACTCTACATTGAGGCATTTATAAAAAATATAATTGAGTATTTAGAAACGTTACTACTTTATCTAATTGTAGTACAGTCCGTTTGTTACATAAGACGACGGATTTCATCTCATAAATTTAAATATTAGTTCTTTTTTCATTCTTACTGGATGCTTTTTTCGTTATTTTATTGACGTTATTAGAAGCAAGGAACATTAGTAAAACTGGAAATTCGTACCAAAGAAAAACTAATTAATCAAAATACGTTGAATAAATGAAGTTATAGTACTTTTGTAACACCCAATAAAAAATCGACAAATTCGGGCAATTTGAAAAGTATGCTAATTTAATAATATTAAATAATAGCGTATGTGACAAAATGAAAAAGTGAATGAGGAAGAGAACGAGAGAGAGAGAGAGAGAGAGAGAAAGGAGGGAGGGAGAGGGAGAGAGTGAGTGCGAGAGATCAGAAAAAAAGAAGAAAGCGGGAAAACGATGTTGGTATGACTGTCTCCCTCTCGCTTGTCGGACAATTGCCTCCGCTGAGTCTCGCTTGAGGTCGACGCCCGGGCGCCGAGTGTGCAACAAGTGCTGCACTCCGCTTGCAGCGAGCAGCTGCTATGCTGTGGCTCTTACACATTCGCCAACTCTCCAACTTGCCAAAGTAGAGACTACTCACCTATCTTAGTACTAAGCTGAAGCCCTACAGGCTACTACAAGTAATTATAAAACTCCACTGGGTCAGGGATTCGTGATCTATTTATGCTTCTTCACGCCGACTCTATACATCTACCCCCTTATACTAATTGTCCTATCTAAAAACGTGTACAACTTCTCTATAAATGTTTATCCCTGGATATCCCTAGAAAAACTTTCGTATTAATTACACTTGCTCTTTGCCTCTTTCTCTTGGGCATAATAATAATTTTGTAAACATTTTATTAAATTTATTCATCGCCTCATAAATATTAAATCATAAGTTTTTATTTGTTAAAAATAAAGGCTCTCTGGAAATAATTGTAATTGTAGCAACGTGCGCGATTTTAAGGATAATCTGACGCGATGTTATGTTCAACTTTGGACAAATAAATTTATTTGTATATACAAGTTGTTATTTAAATGCAAGCTTGTATCAACGAAATCAGTTGAAATCGAGAGTTTCTCGGAGAAAATTAACCGATTAAATGAATAAAGGAAAAGTTTTTTCCCTAGATCACCTTATTGCGCCGAGACAATTGAAAAAATTCCAATTAATGCGATAATTAGTCGCCAATAAATGTGACTATCTTTGCGACTAGAAAAAATAAGATGTAGATAGAAAGAAAAAAGAGAAAGAGTACAGGGAAGCATCGTAAATAGATAGTGCAGCGAAAAAATCAGTGAGAAAGAAAGGGATCTCCAGAGTGGGGTTGACGAGAGAGGGAGTGGTAGTGGCGGGTAGGGAGGGGCGGAGGAGGGCGGTACACTACACGTGGTCCGAGCCGTCTGTTAGCAGCGTAGCAGCCGCTGCCGCAACGACAGCGGCAGCGTCTTAGCTGGCACATAACCTCACTTTGCAACGCTCGAGCACAGTCAAAAAATAATGGAAAAAATGTTTAAGGATTGTTCAATTGATTTACCTGCATCAGACGAAGCGCTCGCGCAATCACGTTTATCCTCGGTCTTTTTGCTCTCGGTCGAAGGCTGAAAGTAAAGCGCGTATAAACAACTAGAAGAAAAACAATTTATCCAGCGTTTGTCGCTGGCCTGTTTCAATTAAAATTTCAATGTTACTGCCACGAGCACCATTAAAAGTTGTAAAATTGACAAAAAATAATGTTAGCTATAATTCGAATGATTGTCGTTTATAAAAGTCGACAAAAAGAGAACGGAGCAGGGTAAGCAAAACGGAGCAGACCTTGATATTATAGCCCTTGAGGACGACGGACTCGAATTTATTGATGTTGTCGAAAAGCGGCGCCTCGGGCATGGGCACGCGCAGCTTATCCGAGTAAAGGGCCTTTAAAGAATCGAACTTATCGCTAAACGCATCGGTGCTGTCACTTGACGTATTCTCTTCCTCTTCGGCCATTTTAATACTGGCCGCCGCTGGCGCAGCTGCCGCGTCCGCATGCTCTGCTGCGGCTTTTGCCCGTCAATGTCGCGCGCCACCACTGTGTATTGGATCGTTACCGGCCGTTGTCGCAAGCGCGCCTTAACTTGAAAACTCCCGCGCTTCTTTTTAATGCAAGCGCGCATTTGTTTTCTCCTTTTTTTGGAGTCTCTCACCTGCATAATGCTCGCTGTAACGCTGATGTATCTGCAAGAAGGTGAGTGAGCTCGAGAGTGAGAGAGCGAGGGAGGGGGTGGTGTGGTGTGGGTGAGGGGAAAGGGGAAAGAGGCGGGAGGGAAGGACAAAGAAAGATGGGGGAGAGATAGAGCGGGAGAGTTAAGAGGTGGCGGGGGGAGGGGGGGCGGAGAGAGGAGGGATGCGGGGAAAACTTTCTTCTCTCGCGAGCGCGTGCGAAGGTTTACGCTTACGTAAAAGAGAGCTAGCTCGGGCCTGCATAGAAATGCGAGCTAGGAACGAGTTACGCGCGCGCTTTCAGGAAGTGAAAGAGCATACAGCCTATGGGTAGCAGCACAGCAGAGCGCGCGAGTGCTGCTGCTGCTGCTGTTTGCGCCGCCGCCAATGCTGCTGCTGCAGTTGAAAAGAAAGTTTTCGCTTTGGCTCTCTGCACGCACGCCGCCGCCAGTCTTTTCACTTTCATGGAATAATAGCAATTGATGTTTAGCCAGCTGTATACGCGAGCGAGCAAGCGCGCGCGCGCTCTTGAGCTTCCTAAGCGCGCACTCGGCTTATCGCACACTCGCGCGCATAAATATTCGCAGGCTCGATTAATGTGTAATGCGCGAAGAAATTGCCAAGAGAGCCTAGCTGAGATGATGCGATTATGATAAACAATCGCAATTGTCGCCACTCGACAGCATATATCTCCATTATATGTACCTATGTTATAGGCTATTGTAACGCTGCGAAATGATTATGATGACGATCATGGTAATCTGTGTATAAACAATACACAAGCAGTACGTAAAAGTAACCTTGTGTGTGTGTGCTGATCTTGTTGCAGCTTGCTGGTTCGCCGTGAGAGCTTCTTAGCTGCTGAGGACGCGGGGCAGCTGCAGAGAAACGAAGCGAGACTGGCTGACTCGGAGAGGAGTTCGGATGTTAGGCGGCGCGGAGGAGGCTAAAACAGCCCCACCGCAGCCCAGGAATCCCGATGCCGGTCCCTATATCGCAGACTCTCACGCTCACCTCGACCCTCGTACCCAAGGAGGAGTCTAACATGCCCTTTATAGACGACGAACTCCTCTGGTGTCCTGATAATGATGGCAAAATGGTCGACCTCACACAGTGCCTTCAGGTTCGTATGCAACGCTCTCCTACCAAATTTCGATATTTTACCTTAACAGACTAAGTTTTATGTTTTAAATATATAAATGCTCTTTTTTTTCAATTTAAATTACAAGTATTTTTATGTGTGCAAACTCTGAGTAAATTTGCCTGGCTAATGTTGATCTATACTTTTCAGGAAAGTAACACCGGCCAGTCTGTGGAATTTTCTACAATGGAATTAAGTGCACTAGTGGGTGCACCTACAAACGTAACAGCTGATAATTCAGAAGCTCTGCCCACTGTGAACAGCGTAAACAGTAGCAATATCGTTAATAACGCTAACAATGCTAATGGCACCGACGAATCCTTCGATACGCTCGATACGTTTTTAAGAGAGCTTCAAGCTGATCTAGCCGAGGCTAGTCAGCCTACTTCGACGTCTTGTAGACGGCCAAGATACAACATAGTGGCAGCGAATCCACTACTCGCAGGTATTCCTATTTGTTCCTGCAATGTTAACAAATGGTCGAACCGTTTTAATTTACTTATTTAGAGTTGTCAATTTATTTTTTTAAATAGCGTATTAATAAAAGCGAAATCAAAGTAATCAATTCTGTTTTTAGAAAAATTGGCAACGCCTTCGACGCAAACACTAAGTTCATCTGTTTCTTACGTGTCAAGAACGGAAATCAAAACTGAAAATATACAGCCAGAATCCAGTAAAGGTACGCTTTAATTATTTAAAAATTCATTATTATTTTAAAATATAGTTTATTTGCGTTTCGTTATCCAATAATGGTAATGAAAAATTCTTTTTTATCCATGTTATTGCAAGTTGATAAGGTAGGTTGTGGTCGATAAGGTAGAAATTTACGTGTACACATGTCGGTATTACCATCAAAGGAAGAAATTTTTGTCGGTAAGGCAAAAGTATGAGAATTTACAAAAGTGAATTTATCATATTGCAATGTATCCGTTACTGACATTATGTTCTTGTGGTAATTTAAATTGAAACAATAACTATACAATTCCAATAATTAAAATTGGAGCATGTTTTCTTTTAAAGTTTAAGCACTCCTTATAAAAACATTATACTTAGAAAAAAATTTTTAAACCGATTTAGACAAATAAATAATTTATAGTTAAAGTTAATTCTCAAGCAACTCTAATTTGAAATTAATTGAACTGGATATATATTCTTAGGCCCAGGTACACATTTACACATTTGTGTATACGTTATTAATTTTTGCGTTTCATCGAGGAAGTCTAGTATATATTCATTTAAAAACTTTACAAATTTGAAAGAAATTTTATTTAAAAAATATTTACGAAGATCGTACGTTTAAAAATTTTAAACAATATAGAGGATTTGTGACAAGTATGTTAAAAACATGGAAAAAAATAATGCGATCAATGATGATAGTCGACCTTCCAATTCTTTCTTTCTTTTTAAGTCTACTGCTCTAGATAAAACGCCTGTAAGGGCGAACAATGGTTACGAGGGCTTACTTCGTGTGCAAACCTTGTCGGTTAAATAAGAACTTAAGAAGTGGCACTATCTTACTTGCGTACTATAAGTATTTTTTGCACTTTATATTAATTAATGTATCAATTTATAAAATAGGATAAACTTCATTGCCGTCGTTGAAAAGATGTAAAATTTTTGCAAAAATCAACTTCCATGAATATAATTTCAGCAATCACTTTCGCCGTAGATGCATTGCGGAACTATCATCTCCGACTCTCTCTCTTTTTCAAGCAAAAAATTCTTACTACTCTCTTTTGCTTTCGTTTATTACAGTTTCTTTCTAGCATGAGTTTACATGTCCGACATAATTGTAAAGCATTAAACCAATTTTTCTACACGACTTCTAGCTAAGGCATTCTTTGTTGCACTTTTCAGTGAAACGCGATGGAATAATTATCTGTAGAGAGATTTGGCCTAGTTTAACTTTTCTCTCATTTCTTTCATCTTAATTACTAATATTATATTATAAAAATACCAAGTCTTATCGATACACACTAATGCTACTTCCAGAAATATTAACACCCAAGCAAATAAAAAGTTACTAAAAATAATTTTCATGAAATATTAATTCCTTGATAATGTATCAATAAACTGATTATAAGACGGTTCATGGTCTCCGTACAAAGCAGAGAATAGAACGAGGAAGAAGAAGACAAATATTATTCACTTACTCAGCTGTAGCGTAAAAGATACAAAAATAAAAAGGAAGCTCCTCTTCCGTTTTTTCTGCTGTAAGCAAAAAATTGGAAAGAGTATAACACTATTTAAAAAATTTTTGTTCTGACATTCATGTTTTACTTTGAGTTTTTAATATCCGTAGGAAAAGTTAAGAAATAAAAGTTAAAGGTAATTCCAAAAATTCAAAAATTTAAATAAATAAAAAAACACAAGTTTATCAAATATTATACGGTTTAAACTGGAAAAATATCAGAATGTTGACAGTTTCTGCAACGGGGTCAGGGCTCTGGCAAGTGTACTCTCACTATTATTTGCTACAAACGATCGAAATTACACCTGTGTACTTCACTTTTCGTCGTTTATTGAATAAAAGTGAAAGCTACCCATCTCCATTTCCTTTCATTTAAGAAGCAACTTAAAATACACATGAGATCTTTACTCGTATTTAAGAACAATATTATTTTACTTTGCAAATTTAAAAAAAATACATATTTGGTCAATTATTTTATCACAATTTTTTTTCTAATTGGTTTAGTGCGAAAAAGCAAGATCAACGTAGTAGAATGTTTATGTAACGCAATGCTTTAAAAAATGATTTAAAATACTTTTTATAAAGAATTTGCTTTTTTAATCAATAGTTATTAGATAATCACTGTCATTTCAAAATTTCTCAGATATTGAAAAAAAATAAATCTTCAATGAAATTCAATGTTTTATTGTACATTTTGAAAATCGTAAAAGAATTTCTCTTCTCTTTCGCAATAATGATTGATTGTTAAACGTAAAAAAAGTATCAGATAAAAATACACGAACTTGTCCTTTACGTATCTTATACTTTTACTATTTAAAAATTTCAGTAGAATTATTGATTGGGTTATTTGATTTGGATACATCTTTGCATCACTTCCGCTATAAGTTTTGAAATTAATAGAAAAAACTGTGCGGAATTTTTACGCAAGAAAACGTTTTCACACTTGAACAAAATTTACTTAACGTCTACTGCAGTTCCAAATAAACTTTCTTCTTTTAAATTATCGAAATCAAGTTTAAAAATTCGGTGTCTTCAATTATTTATTTTCTTTATCAAAACAATTTTGACCGTCAATACAAGTTGACTTTTGAAAACGAACACTAATACTTTTCAAAGGTTTGTTCGGTCTTAACAAAAAATAATGTCGAAAATAAAAAAGATATAGAGAAAAATAAAAATATAGGACAATGATAAGGTACACGATGAAAAGTTAAAAAAATATAGTAAAAGTAGTTTGAATATCTCTTCCAAGATAATAAAATTAAAAAAATATTTGAGCTCGGTAAATATAACAAAAAAACAAACAGACTTTTATTGTCACAAGAGCGCCAGGTAAAACTAAAGAAGGATTATTTTTGCTATGTGTAATCGAGAAGTTAAGAGTGTTGTCTTGAGAAGGAAGGGACGACATTACACTTTAACGCAACAGTTTGGAGTAGAGTGTTACGTCAGTGAAAGTGTTATGGCAATGTAGGCCGAGGCTAACTTGTGAGTTCTGTCTTTCCGAACAGAAAACGATAGTACCTACCAGACGACAGTCGTAATTGTGTAGTTATAAAATTGTAAACGAAATAAGGAATACTTACGTTTTATTAATTTGCAACTTCTTACGGTAGTCATTTAACGGAATTGAAATTTGCCTACATTTTCAAAAAAGTTTTCGAATAAGAATTTCGAATGAATGATTTTAAATGACTTCACAATTAATACCGTTATGTTACGCAAATAGTAAATACCAAATTTTTTATCACACATTTTTTCTAGCTGGTGTTTTGAATCTCTTCCGACTGGCTTGCAAATTTTTGCTACATAACAACGTGTAAATTAATAGAATTAAAAAAAAATCCAAATAGGTTACAATTAATTTTTGTAATTATTCGAAATTTATTTTAAATTAATACTGTTTTTGCACATCTAAATGGTGTAAATAAAAGTAATCTAATGTTTTGTAGTCATAAAGTTTTTAAAATATTCTTAATATGTTTATATTAATGAAGAAAACACTAAAAATCATAAATAAGAAAATTATTGCTCCAAAGCTAGATTATTGACGTAAATATTAGTAATAGTATACATGTATTACCTACAAATATTTTTTAAGTAAATTTTTTTATCAAAGTAGTATTTAAATATTATAAAAGAATATTTTGTTTAATTTTCTTATTTATTCTCACTTATGATTAGTTTGGTTTTTAGCTACATTTTGCATAAATCTAATTTTAGTCAACATTATTAATTTTCTAAACATACTGATTTTATCATTCATTAATAATATTTGTTAATAATAATTTATTTCGTACGTTCATAATTTTTTCATTAGACTTTAGAAAATCAAATCCAAAATCTTAAATTCAAAGCTTAATACTTGAATTTGCCGTGAGCATACCTGAAGTTCTGAGAATTAGTAAACTAATAGTTGGATAGTATGATGTGGTATTAGTAATTTACAAAAAAGTTTGAAACTATGATAAAGATTCTTACAAAGCAATAACAGTTATATTCGGCAAAGTTCCTTTACTATTTAACTACAATCTTACTATTATAGTGATTGGGTATTTTCAACCGGCACTATAATTGAGATTCAATTGTTAATTAACGACAGCTTACTATTACTTATTAAAAACCCTAAAAAGGATGTCTATTCTTTATAAAATAAATATGAAATGGTATGGCGAAGAATCGATAAGGCCGTCCCAGACGTCCTTCAAGAAGGCGTAGCTCCCTTTGTGAGGGCAAGGTATGGCGTAGAGAGGGTACGGGTGTATACAACATTTCTTTTACTCTATTGCCTTCCTTCTCTGTCTGTCTGCTTTACTAGCCTTTTTCTGCACCATACTTTTTTGCATTTGTTTTTCTCTTCCTATTCCATCAACAAAAATAAAGATTGCAAGTTTCAAAACTTTCTAGTTCAACAATACTGTTACATTTTTAACTGTTTAAGGTACTCGCACGGAAGATGTTAAATAAATAATGTAGTATTTATAATATTATTTAAATCGAAATAATAATGTCTATGGATTGACGTGAAACAAGAAATTTTAAACAAAGCTTATAGGAAAAATGTTGATCGTCAGTTTTCATATAAGAAAAAGGACAGTCAAAAACGATATTTTCTTTTAAAAATTTGACCCAATTATAGGATTATTCAATATTTAAATTATTAAAAAACAATAAGATTGTAACAAAACAATGGTTTTTGCAAGCTCCCATAATAACAACGTACAACTTAAAATTAGGCACCTTGATTTTGATTGTCTTTAAATAAATGAACCCGAACGGAAAAATAAATATATTAATAAAAAATCTCGTCACGTCGAGTAAAGTCCAACGAAGAAGCGGTGAAATGAGTTTATATGAAAAATATTCGAAAAGGATGAAGTCGTTGGATTGTTGTGGAAGTCGGTAATAAAAGAGGAAATATGAACGCGAAATGTCTAGACTTAGATATGTTAATGTTAGTACGGCTAAATCAACCTTTGGGAAGGGATGGAGGGAGAGAGAGCGAGTGGAGGTTTGTATGTAAGCGTGGGCGGCTGTTGAACGGCAAAAGTTCTGACGCGCTCGATAACCCCAGCAAGAAAGTCAAGGTCATGGTCACGGGCTCAAGCTCCGACGCCGGTCTGGCCGAGGGCTGTCGCGTCGGCTAATCTATGAGCTTCAATTTCTTTATCCCCGTCCCGTCTCCTGAAAAATCGGTTCTTCACCCTTTTACCTTGTACATTTCTCATGTAACTTACGTGTGTACTTTTTGCTTTCTTAGTTCAATAAACTTGCCGGCTTATACCAATTGCTCGACCTTCCTCGCCTTTCAATTAACCGCTTACAATAGACCGATGGTTAATATAAATTAACGAATCAATGCCACAAAGAGAGCTATGCATGTGTATCCGTTTGTAAAAATTTGCTAAAAAGAGTCTAGAGTGGCTGCATTGGCAGAGTGCATGCATAAAAGGAGAGGAAAATATTTATCGGCGCATAAGCGGAATATGTATATACATATTTTGTTGCGTTTCGGTTAATCTGATCTCGTCAGGCCCATAGAGGAGAGACAGGGCGGCGACTTTGATGGGGTGAATCAACGCTTTAACGATAACCTTGACCGTGGTGGATCGATCAACCTAGTGGAAGCCGACAGTCTCCATGACTACCGCAGGCTCTCCTTTTTTTCTCTTCCCTTTTATTTTTCAGCTTATTCGCACACTTGTTTGCTTCGCCGAGCACTCGCTTGCTTACAAGACTTCCCGTCATTTTTCTCTCCATTCCTCTCCATCTCGTATTTTCGGCTGTTTAAAATTGCTTGATTCATTTTCCTTACGATTGTCTTGTGCAATTTTTATTGCTCTTCTTTTCTACTGCTTTTTCAAGATTTTTCAACTTTTCTAAAATTTTGATTATTGTATATTGTCAAAATTTTAAATGTGTTTGATGCTTTAAAATTTAAAAATGATTGTGCCAATTTTTTTAACTTATTTACTAAGGGGAAATAATTAATCATCTTTCATCTTCTCTGTTTTTTTCCAATATGTTATGTAAATTTATTCGATTGCCCTCCATTCATTTGAATTTGTCACTTTATTCTCATACTTGCAAATATTTTTTTTCCGGAATAATTATAAAAATAATTACGTTATTGTTATAGACGCGAAAAAGATACTTTGGAAAAAAAATTTGAAAAATTGATCCTTCTTTGCTCTTTAGCTATTCATTCCATTGTGACTCCTCATTGATGTGAAATAAAGATAATTTTTTAATGACTACCGAAAAAAAGTCGTTGAAAACATCCGAATAGGGAAATGCCAAGTAGTCTTGTGATGTAGACGGTGAGAATAGGGGTGGGGGTTAGGGGTCGAAGTTAACGTCTAAGAAAATGAGAATAAGAGAAAAAGGGCAAGTTTAGCAGGTTAGGTTCAAGGACGAAGACGAGGACGAAAATGAGGACGGCCACGCCCCGTCTGTGCCCGGCAGCTTTATCCTTGCTCTCGTCTGCGTCACCCTTGTAATCCCAACCAACCACGAAACGATACAGCCTTTGTTTGGAAAATATTTGTGAAAACTTTTTTCTAGGCTCATTAGCATATTTTCGTTTTTATTTTATCCATCCCGATAACCGGATACACTCTACTGACTTCATCAAAGTCTTTATTACTCTCGACATAAGTACACTATTGTTTTGCATATAAATTGCCTAAAATATTTGTGCTTTAATTTTAACCAGCACATTTTTCCATTATCTTTTCAATTTAAACTCGATCAAAAAGCAGAAATCAAAGTAATACGCACTTCCAAAAATAGTTTGTGATAATGAAAGCTTTACATTTATTTATTCAAAGCAGATAATTATGTTGCACGCATTAAAGTTTTTCTACATCGGTCAATTAAAAAAGCATTACATACAAATATGGCGACTTTAAATTCTTAATATATCTTACAACAACTATTATTTTACATTTTAATAAGTTTATTTCGTAGACTGCTACCTGAAATAATTTCTCGTTTTAATTTTCATTCTAAGATTTTTTTTACCTTAATTAAAAGTTTTTCGCTTGAATTTTTCACGCTCGACGGCCGGGATGATGATAAAGTAACGTGAAGTTTTTACATTAAAGTACACCTTATGTTGTTGTTTTTTCGAATCGACAATTTTTTTAAGCCTCGGATCTTTTTAGTAAGACAACAAAAAACAGAAACAAAAGAAGAGAGTTGCACTGTGAAAGAAAATGAGAAGTATAGAAAGATATCGAGGAAATAGAAAAAAAATGTTAACACGAGCATTACAGAAATAATATATATTGAATTCTGTTTGGTTTAGAAAAAATTTATGAGCCAAGCGCGGATTGATAAACGAATGATTAAAATTAAAAAGTGTGTTTTCGAATATTTGCCGGTGAATACGCCGGGCACAGGTGTAGATACGAGAACTGAAATAGAAAGGAAAAACAGAGAGAAAGAGAGAGGGAGCGGTTTAAAATGAGATAGAGTAGCTCAGACGTAAATAGAAGATGCAGCATAGGTATGGAGCTAATGATCTCTTGTCTACAGAATTGTACAACCTTTTTTGCAAATTTTTTATTTCTTTGCGCATTTTTACCGGATATAAGTGAAAAGTAGAGAAACCGAGGAGTAAGAGCAGTAAATGAAGCATGGAGAAGAATTAGTTGCGCAGAAATGAGCAAGGGAGAAAGAGAGATGATATAGATAATAAAAATGAGGAAAAATGTTATAGATGATAAACGATTAATGAAATGCTTGCGAAACGAGAATGAGCTAAGGTAGTTTGCATTGCATGTGCAACAGCAGCGGCAGCAGCAGTGGTGGCGGTGGCGGCAGCAGCAGTAGCATCGTGGCAGCTGTAGCGAGTGGCGCAGCAGGTGAGCGAGTAGGAAAATTCAGGTCGCGCCTTGACACACTTGCACTCTTACCACGTGCATCGGCTAAACGACGCAGGCGCAGCCAGCAAAGAGCCTGATTTGTCGATGCTTTTTTAGCGAAAGCCTCTCGTGTCTCTTTTTTTTTGCTTCTCTCTTTTTCTTACATTTCAAATCTCTTCGGTTTCCCTTTTAAACTCCATTCTGTTCGATAATCAGCGCTGCGCTTTATTCAAATTAGAACGCGTGCTTCCTTTCGCGCTAAATAAATATTATTGAGTCATATGCGTGTCTACATGTATATACTCACGTGTATGTATGAGTGTGTCTATCTACAGAGAATCTTACGTATATACCTACTACCTACTCGCTCAGCTGCACACATTCGTATACGTAAAAGTGTACGTGATGCTCTTGATGCTTCGTTTAAAATTTCGAGTTTTGTTATTCAAGTTTGTCTTTGCTTTGCAATAATTAATAAACTTATTAAATTCTTAGATATTAATTTTAAATGTTAAAGTTACATAGTTTTACAACAAATAATCGCGGATGGTATATAAATAAATTTAGATTGAAAATTGATTGAAATCTATTTGGCTCTAGGAGAATTGTGTGAATAATTCCGTTTCAGATCTTTGGCACTAAAAATATAGTTCGTCGACTCGTATTTTGTAAGCGATTTGTCGAGAGATGTAACCGTTTCCAAATGTTAAACTACTCGCGTGTTTTTACTTGAAATTGTTGATTTTTGCAAGGATGATTTTAGTATAAACGGAGTTATGTACGGATGGTCTGTCTAATCATCAAAATATTAGATTATGTGATTTACAGAGTGTATTTCAACATAACTTTGGGTCTTGAGTTCAAACAGTATATCCTATTGACGCATGCGAAAACTAATGGTTGTACACTATTCGATATATAGTGATTACGCAAATGTCTCCGAGACTACGGATAGGGTTTTTCCTGTTCAAATTGACTTTGTCGTTTTCGAGATACAACGTATTTTTTAGATATATCTTTGGACACATATTTTCTACAAATTCTCTACCTATGCGTTATCGGCTTAAATTTTAAATTTCGACTAGCGATCGTCTAAGGTGTAGGCAAATATAAAATTTACAAACATTCGAATCGTACTAGCATGTGATTTATAAAAGGACATCCTAGAAAAATGCCTTGTTTAAAATATTAGTGAAGTACGATTGAAATGTTTAATGAATAGATTGATAAATTCGAGAGTGGTCTTCGTACGTAAAACGCTGAAAAATACTGGTTATCCGAAAGCTTGAAATTCCAAGTATATTTTTTCAACTTTCCTTATACTTTTGTTTTTATCGTCCTCATCTTTATCTTCCTCACATTTCTCCCTGGCGCTTATTTTTCCTCTCATTCGCATTGTGCCGCATCATAAAGTAGCGTGCATTAGCACGCTTGCCAAAGCCTCGTGCTGCTCATATAACGCATAACGCGCGCAGACGACAGAGAGTTCATCAACTTCAACGCTCGCAATTAGAATTTGATATAAGCTCGAGAGAGAACAATAACCGAGCGATGCTTTTTCATGCTGGATCGTGGAATAAGGGTGTGCTGCCGAGCAGGCGCACTCGATCGCCGGGCGTTTGGCTTTTTTAGTCGTTAGTCGGATGCAATTGAGAAGCGTAGAGTGAAGAGCGAAGTGAGCCGTTGCACTTATCTAGGCCAAGGCTAGCTTGCTTACTTGCTTGCCTGCCTGCCTGACTGCCTGCTTGCTTTCTTGTATCTAACGACGTTTCTACGATCTATGTATGTATATATACTTGCTTTAACTTTTCCCTAAGCGATACACGTCACCAACAATGTATGATTGGAGAGCAGAGATGCCAATCGAGCCGATAATACTCTTAAATATCAGATAAATAAACGCACATGCTGATAGTGGCCTGCATATAAATAACTGAATAATCGTGGTACTTCAAAATTTTTTAATTGTTGATATAGATTCTACTGAATAATTCATGGTTACTTCAACGACTGATATTGTACACGGAAGTTTGATAAATCTCGGAATATTGCGCCCAGAAAATTTTCGTATTTTCGAGTTAAGTACATTTATCAAAAAAAACTGTCATTATAAATAGCTTTGGCTTTTTCAAAGAATCATTTCAAATTTAATGAGACGTCCTGTTGATTTTTCTAAAAACTCAAGATTACGTATTTTCTCACTGAGCATCACGTAGTATTGCATGGTGTTGTGTATCTCATAGTATCGTACGGTAGCCTTGCTTTCGCAAGCGGCGAAACATCTCCTGTGGTTAGTATCTAAAGGAATTTTAAAATTGTTTAAATCTTTTTTTCCTCTCACAAGAGGAATTTCGCGTTTGACCTAAAACTGCACAATTTCGTTCATTTTCAAATTCGATTGTGCTTTCGTAAAGTCGCACATAAATCTTGATCGAAAAAAACAATTGATAAATAATGGAGTTTTATTCCACTTTACAAGAGTGTAAGTTGATTAATCAGTTCGATTTTCTCGTTCAAACATAATAAACTCATATAAATAAAGAAAATGTGAATAATACTGTCAACGTTAAGGTAAAGAAGCACGAAAGCTCATGAGAATGATCAAGCTCTCGTGCACAAAGCATCCGAGAAAGAGAAAAAAGTGTTGAAAATAATAAACAGGAAGAAAGAGAGATAGACAGGGAAGGAGAGAGGGAGGTAGGGAGGGAGAAAGATGGAAGGTAAAAGAGGAGACAAAGTAAGGGAGTGCTGCTTGCTAGCGGAAGGGAAGCGAAAGAAGACGAAGGAAGAAATAGCCTTGGACAAGTGTCGATTCGCGTAGATTGCATAGTTTCTTTCGAAGGCATTAAGGCCTTTGCACGATGGATGGGTAGAATAGAAAACACAAGGAATAGGAATAAAGAATAAAGAATAAGGCTTATTCTTACGTATTTCTAACCTTTCTTTT
>JAPYYQ010002455.1:0-23796 GCA_030522585.1 Anagyrus pseudococci
AATCACAAGAATGTCAGTATATCCGAGCACTACTATGGACTATTGTAATTTTTACTAGAATATTTGTAAAAATTATAATATGTGTTTTCTCAGTGTAAATACGCACGTATCTCGTCCTACCGAATCATCAAACTTAACCTCGGGGGGAAAAATTGACCCGCTGACCTGTCCAGCTAGCCGGACGAAAACGAAAAAAAATCGGTATAAAGTTGGCGTGATAATGCGGTAGATACACGCACACGCGCTGGCGGTCAAGTAGATGGCCGTGCAGTAGATAAGACGTTACGTCTTGCCGTACCCAGCCAGCATCTACTAGCACGTGGACGTCGCCTGATTTTTGTTTTGTTTTCATCCGCACGCCCACCTATTCTTTCGTCCTCCCCTCCTTACTTCTCCGCTCATTCTCGAAGGTTAAACTTTCAAAAATTGTTATGTTTACGATTCGTGCGGCCGCGCGCGATACCGCTGCTGTATCGTTGTTTCGTCTCGCTTGTCAATGATATAAATATAGTGTACTTCGTTATGCTAGCGCCGACAGTTTGCAGTCCGCCGATAATTCTGCAACTCTTCTTACGCTCTCGCGACGCATCTAGACCTTTCGAGTGGAAGACGACAGCAATATGCGAGCCTGTGACGTGAGAGCGATAGGCCGGGCGTCTACGTGCGGAGTATACATGGGCGTAGCAGGAAGTCAAACAGATGCACGTAGCCAAGTGTTCGGCTGTTAGAAAATGACTCTACGGGAAAAAAAGCCTTTTCAAACTTTCACATTTGTTTTTGTTCACTACATTGTTTACTTTTTATTTTGTTCAACAGTTTACCCGACAGTTGTTAAATATTTTTGTTTTCTACTCGAAACTTGAATGCTCTTATTGTTTTTCAATCGGTATCTCTCTGTTTTTCGAACTACGCGTATAGAAACCGACAGCTTTAATTGCTAGTTTTTTTTTGTTTATTCGCAAAAAAAATCCATCAATAATTTAGTATTGAAATAATATTAAACGTTTACTTAACATTAAATATTTTTTATTTCAAATCTTGAAAAGTTTTTACAAGCCTGACGTTGCACAAGTACTCGAGAGAAATCATGACTTTGTAAATTATTTTATTATACACGCCGCGTGACTTTGTTCTACGAATCTAATTGTATCGCTCACACTTCTTATTACAAACGGTTTTCTCGATCGTTCGATTATGTAAAAAGCAAAGAGGCATTTGAAGTTTTTAAAAGTGTACATTATAGTAATCCGAGCTGGAGATGATTCATAAGTTATTTACTTTTTTTTTCACCTTACCGGTCATGAATTTTAAAATAATTATTCTAAACAGCTGCTCAGTATTCTTCCTTCGCACAGGCGAGTGCCTTCGTCGGATGCAGCATTGAATACTTATTTTAGCCTGCGATCGTCAATATTTATAAACGATAGAATATCAGCTGGAAATTTAGCAAGTCGCCGGGATAAAGCAGAACACGCGCAAACAGCGAATGAAATGCTCAAATATATAACGAAAGCAGGACAGATATCCAAAGAGAGGGAAAAAAAGAAAACAAACTCTCCCGGCTAAATAATCATTTAAATTTTCAAGCAAACACGCCATATCGAGGCTTGAAACTCATTTTTAGCCGGAGCCGTAAACGTCTCGAATGAGAAAGACCAACAGTCGTAGATTTTTACTGGACCAGAGCATGACCTCCCGCCTGTTTGCCGACTCGGCGTGAAAAGCGTGCAGGAGAGGGCAACACACAGACACGCGTGATTTTCACGGCTCGCGTAAAACTCGCATCCTACGACGACGCACCGGGGTTTTCTTATCGACCCTCGGCTTTAGCGTCGAGCGCGCATAAGCGTTGGCTTTCTTCCCACGAGCGCTCGCCGCTGGTTACGACGCTGATTACGGGAATATTATGTGCCTGTGAACTTGACACTACGCCGGGACCTCGTCATGCAACGCGAAACCTGCTGCTGCTGCCGCCGCTGTTGCTGATGCTTACGGCGCACTTGTTAGTCCGGTTCTCAAAGTCGAGAACCAGCAGTCGGAAGGAGAGAGAGGAGAGATGACGCTGTTGACTTGATTTTTCCTGCTTTAATGTTATTACCGGGCTTGCGCTTGTCAAGTTGCAAAGCTACCTATTTAATTTTGACGATTTTTCGTTTATATTCTTGTTTTCCCGCGTTTTTCTTTGTTTATATTTGGAGTGAACGCAATCTCGGGATTTGCCTAAAAAAACAGCTCGCCGAAATCGTTCGGAAATCCCGTATTAACGAAATCTCTTTAATGAAATGTTAATTTTCTCGTGGAAAGTAATTGATTGAAGAAGAGCATTTTATTCAAGGGATCCATTAAAAACTTATTAAACTCGTTATATACCGATCAGCGATTATCGTCATTAACCTGGGCGATTAAAAGACAGCGGAGAAAAAAGAGCACACTCGAATAACAGCGTCGAAAGCGCTTTATTTCATTAATCGACTTATACACCGTCCAGTTAAATACTTTTGATTAACACAGTTCGGATTGAAACGGGTTAGTTGAACTTCGAAGTAAATAAACCAATCCAAGGACTAGTTGTCGATCGGATAGTAAAGAAAAAAGAAAAAGGGAATCGCATAGAGAAAAGGAAGGGGGGAAGGGTGATCTCGAGAAATTACACTTGTTGCCAATCGACGAAGCTCGCAGCTTACCTGGGTAGGCGTGCGCAAGCGCGAGGAGACTCGCTAGCAGGACGACAGCGTAAACGCTCTTCATGATTGCGGACTGTCTCAGCTGGCTTTTCCTGCAAGCGCGATAATCCAAACGAGGGGCTTGTGGCTACTCTGGCTCTCTGTTGCTACTGCTGCTGCAACTGGACTTGCTCCGGCAGAGATCTCGGCGCGAACTGATGAGCCGGGCATCGGTTCGAGCCGGCTATACAAAAGTCCACCACCGCCGAGTCCGCCGGCGAAGGTCACGCGCGAACGGCGGGGGTACCCGGACGAACACGCGTTGCTTTATCTCTCCTCTCTCTCTCTCTCTCTCTTTCTCTCTCTTTCGTATACATACGTTCGTACCCGCTTCTTATCCCTTCTATATACGCGCGAGGACGATAGTGGAGGTAGTGTCAAGCCGGTTGCCGCTTACACTCCAGCCCGCTGTTTATGCTTATCTTTCTATTTCCCGATCGCCTCATCATCTTCTACGCGCTCTAAATCTCGCTAGATTCTCTCGTTACTCCTATGTTTTTTCTTGTATAATAAATTTTACTATATATCGCGTAAACTAGAGTATTGAAGTTTGTTGTATAATAAGTATGCATTTTACTGTTTTGATTTTGTTTTACTTCCAAAGGCAGCAAAATAAGTTATTTGCTTTCCATTGCATTTTATAATGAATTCTTTGTTATTGTTTTCGGTAAAATTTCAGAATATAAAGCGTGAATATTAAATCATTTTAACAAGGTTCGTTCATCCAACATTCATGCGCTTTTGTTATTTTTAATTACAAAATCTATTTCAACAATTATTGAAAAGCCATTTTTTTTATAGATAACGCCGCGAATCTTTGCAAAGTTTTTATTTAATACGCTTTATTGAGAAAAATTTTGTTATTTATTGTAACACTTTATTCGTTCATTTATTAAAATCATTTATTTGTACTTTTTAAAATATTGCCATTTTTCTTCAACTTATTAATACATATTGTTGGGTAATATTAAACATCCGATTAGTTTATACTTTATTATTTATGTGAAAACACTTAATATACAGTGTATCGATTCTATTATAAATTTATATTAATATTACATTCATTTAATAGTTATTGGATAAAATAAAAGTTAATGGATATTAGTTTTTTCAATAAAAAAACTTTATACTTTCAATAAATTTTCAAAATTTGTCAACAAAAAAATTAAAGTAAGCTATATTTATGATGGCTGTAATATCAATTTATCTCAGGTTAATAAGGATGTTGAGTTCATACTGGTTCATAATGTGCTCCAGATATTTCGCAGCTTGTCTATTTTAATCGATTAATCACGTTTTCATAATATGAAAAGTAGCAAGTGACTTTCACACATAACAGCGCTCGAATTAAATCATCGAATTGAATCATCATACCTTATCCGTCGAAACTCCAAAAGCCATACTGCCATCAAAGTCAGTCCCCGGCCGCTTTAAACTTTTCTCTTATCACCATCTTTTCAGATAAATCAACTATTGCTACTTCGAAGTTTCAATCCCACACAGGCGCGCGCTCGAGGCTCGATCAATAAACCAGCCGCGTCGCATTAACCATTAGTCAAGCGTCGCATAAATTCCCTTGCAGATTTTAACGCTCGACTTTGCAGAGTCAAATAGCGTCGCACGGAAAACAAATTAATCGAAAAAGACGAGACATTGATCGGTCAATTTTCTAACCTCACATGAGAGTCGGTTAATTTTGCTCCCGTTGCAAGGATCGAGTTTAATAAACGGAGACTCGCATGGGTGGTCGGTTCTTTCCGAGAAGCGCCATTTTTTTATTCGAGTTCAACGTACTGATTATTTTTGTTCTCTTTCCTTCCATCGATTCAAGATGATGTTTTTCAAATGATCTTATTTCAATGTTGTTTTGTAAATTCGTCATTATATCGATCGGATAACGCGGGCGTACGAAGTTATAAAAACATACAAACTGATAATAATGTTGTGAAAAATGAGTGTGCTACTTGATAGAAGATTTTTTTCCACTAATCAAAAGTTATTGGAATTCGGATGTGCCGCGTGTACGTGTATTCGTTTAAAAACCGAAATACTTGCAGTTTATTTTGCCTCTCCCGTAATATAAGACAAGCACGTATGAATAAATATTAACATTCGTGATTATTTCAATTTGCAAATTTAGCTGGAAACTTAATTAATTCCACTAATTACTCAGCTTTTGGACGGCAAGGCATGAAATATTTGAAAGACCATGATAAAAACGACACGGGAAAATGTATGCGTGAGTGTGTGTGTGTGCGTGTGTGTGTGTGTGTGTGTGTGTGTATATTTACACGTATATCTCGACGCATAATGATCGCGAGTGAAAAATCGCGTGGTTGAAGGAAAGGGGAAAAAACGAAGCAACGCTCGCTGCAGGCGATGGCAAGGAAAAAGCGTAGGCCATCGAAACGAAAAACGCGACTGGAGTGTATACGTATACGTAGCTGAGGACGAAAAATGAGAACGACGTCGCGACCGAAAAAAAGTAAAAAAGCCGCGTTATCGGTTTTTGCGCGTACGAGCGTTTACCAAAACACACACACACACACACACACACACACACAGACATACACATACACGAGTGCGCTGGAAATAACGTTTTATCCGTGCTTACACGTGGAAAGATGACCAGCACAGGGATGGTATCGTCTGAACTTTTATTCAAACTTGTTGATGCTAATCGCGCTTACTAAAGACGCGGTCGATGACACTCGTCTTTTATCGACGTGCTCGTCATTTATTTGGAGCTTGTTATGACTGGGATAAAAAAGCGAGCTGGCCGTTCAAGACCGGGCGATTTTGATCTTGGTCGGTGTCCAAGAACAACGCCGTTACCGGAGTTTTGCGAGTTTCGTTAAATATTTTCTTGGCATAACAAGCGAAATCACTTGGATAACACGGCTATTACGAAGATAACGGCAAGGTTACAACTTCGTTGCACAATTCCTCAAACGATAACAGTCTATTGTATAGTTTGAAACTTTTTTTTCCATAACGACGATATATAGTTTAGGTTAATTTGGTCATTTTTTTATATCGTTCAGCTTTGTTCTTTTTTTCATTTCTAAAAATGCAAAAATAATGTTTTATTTTTGTCTTTTAACATTTGCCCCGAGTTTACACGTACTCGCAATGTCCTTAAATCCACGTTACGAAATAAGCGCAGACATAATAATGTAAGCCGCGTATAGCGCAAGCTTAGAGAATATTATTCAGTTTATTTTCGGCTGCTGCTGCTACGACGATGAGTTGTAAGCACGTGCATTGTAAATTGTCGGCTTAACGAAAAATCACGTTGGCACATGCGACGCACAAGCTCGGTTTTCGCGGAGCTCAGTTTTTAGATACTCTCGCGTGCATTTTATTCCATTGTTTCGCCAACGCGAGATTACGCAGAATCACTCTAATCATTTTAATTTCGATCGAGAGAAACTAGCATTACCGGATTACCAGAAGACACCGCGACGCGTTCGCGCTCTGTATAACTTTATTTTCAATTATGAAAATTAAGGCTTGCTCGTCACGTAAAATAAGCTTAGGCGTACGCGCCTTATTACACGAGAGCTTAAGTCGAAAGTGTATACGCGTACGGCTTCGTTTTCAAGAGATGCCAGCCCCGCACAGTCGAGCTGTCTCGGCGTACACGTGTTCAACGTCTTGGCGCGTACTATTATAGCTGAAGTAGAGAAGAAGAGGAGAAAAAAAGAGGAGAAGCGATGCTAGAGGTGTATAGTTTTCTTTTTCAATCTTGCGACGTGTTGCGACATGCGCTCGTTAGGTTATCTAATAATGCTCGCTATTGTCCCGTATCGATTTTACATTGTTACACAGCAATAGATGGGATTCTCGCGGACTTATGTGTGTATATATAGTTCAAATTTTATACTCCGGGTGCGGATGTTTGCTTAAATACGTACAAGCTTGCCTAGGGGTTTGTAAATGTTGACAAAATAATGTTACGACTTAATTTCTCTATTGCTTAATTTAGTTTTAAATAAAGTTTTAAAATTCACTTTTAAATGGAAAATTTTAATCAAAAAAGTTTGATGTATCGGGAGAAACGAACACAACGGTTTGGCAAGGTATCGGTCCGAAACTTTAAGCAAATTAAGCGTCCTACACGGAGGAAGGGGTTATATACTATACTTATACGTTGAAAGCGGGCGAGAAAGAAAGGGTGGTGTGGAGGAGTGTAGGGGGGGGGGCGATGGTCTACGCGTGGGCGGTTGCGGTTAAAGTTTTCGATTCTATGGCTTCGCATGCACACGTGAATCTCCGTTGCTCAGCTCTCGTCCCTCGTGTGCGGGACAAACTTGGTTTGTCAAGAATCGCGCGATTCCTCGCTCTCGGTCGCTCTCGACTACTTTATCAATGCGCTTGACGAAAGAAAGATTCCAGACATTTTCAGCCAGAATGAGATTAGTCTCGTGGTTTCCCCAAAACTCTGCAGGCTACGGCTACTCCCTTAAGAGGATTGCTATCGAAGAAAGAAAAGTGTGGCTGCCCCCTATCCCTCCTACCCTTCTTCTCTTTGTTTCTTTCTTTTTCTTTTTCTTTTTTGTTATCCCTAAGAATTCCAAATAATCGGGTTAGCTGGACGAATTGCTTTTCACATCGATGACTTTTTCTTCTCGAATTATATTTGATTAGATGTAATTTTACAGTGTTTGTTAACTGGCGGTTTTTTTTATTACAGATTGACTGTGAAGAGACTGACTGTTTTTTATAGAGGGGATTGATGTAAAAAATTAAAATAGGAAAAGGATTTAAATGTAATTTGCAGTTTAAATGCAGTGACGGTTAATTTTTTTACTTAATCGAAAGTCAGCGCTTCTAGCTAAGCCATTTATAAATTTGATTCGTCGGTTTATTTTTGGAATTGCGAATCAATAACTCAATTTTAGTTGGAAAAACAATTTGATTTTTATAAAAAAAAAAAAAACAATTTCACAATACTGATCTTTTTTATTCAATTTCAATATATCTCGTTTCTTCTGTATAATAAGATTGAAGCTTTTTTTTCCAGAGATATCGAGAAATTAAACGCACGCTCGTATGCAAGCCATCGTGTATAGGTACTGTTGATTCACTCGTACATAGTTACGTATTGAGAAACCCACTGAACGAGCCTCATGCACAAATACACACAGACGACTTTGAACAGTCATAGGCATAAATCCTTATTTTTTTACTACATTTTACAGTTCAAGCACGCTCTTTATTCATTGGCAAACATAATGAATCAATGCCACGCGGGGGCAGCGGCAATATAACGCTATCTGTTTCTCCTAAATATTTATCTGACGCGGCTTATTCTTCGAAGCGTCGGGAATTCCGCGACTGATACTGTCCCGTCCCGAGTAAACACGAGAGCTCCCAATAACAGTCGGAGAAACCGTTGAACTCGATCTGTCAAATGGTTTTTCGGTAAAATAAAAAGAAAAAGACAAAATATAAAGAGAAGACTGTTAAGCTAGCTGCACGCGACGAGAGAGGCCAAGAGAATACACCAGAGCTCTCGAGACATAGCAACAAGCAAGAAATAAGCTGCGGCGAGGATCAGCTCCTCGCCTGGCGTCTCAGGCTTTCCCTCTCCCTGAGGTCGCTTATTACCGCTAGCAGGCTCGCAGCGCAGCTGCCGCGGAATTTAAATAAGCCAGGCTGCACAGGAGTAGTAGTAATGCCGGTGGAAGGAGGAGGAACTGCTCCGCTAAAATTTCGCCGGCACCACGTGCCTAACGACGCGCGAGTAACGCGCGCGCGCCTAACTCTCTCTCTCTCCCTCTGCTTGCCTCTTCCTCGCTCGCTCGTTGTCTCGTAATTAGCGGGATGCGCCGGTGCAACTACGCCGGCGACCGCTGCGCGATTTCACGCGGGCCTGCGCAGCCCGCAACCTTTTTCCGCCTCTCGGAGCTTTTTGCTACTTCTCTTAGCTTCCTCTCCTTCACCCCCTCGCCCAACCAGCGCTCGTGATATGCAGCCAGGCCGGCGCATAGCCAAGGCTTTTTTTTTAAATTTCTAGCTAGCTCTCGACGGCTCTCGAAAATGTTCGCTGGGTGTAATTAAATGAGATTATCCGGAATCCGATGCTTTACGACGCTTACTATACTAAAATCCAGGTGTACACATATTGCTCTTTACTTTCGTGGATGAAAGGGACGCTCGTCGAAAAAAAATTCGTCTAAGAGAACCCATAGGTATGCTTTTACATTTCGGCGTGGTATATACAGTGCCGAAAGTATTCTGGCTTTCCAATCCGCGTCACAAACACAGGCGCACACTTAGACACAACAAGAGAACTTATCGGTGTCAGGCAGCGGGAGAAAACCTCGGCTGAGATTTTGGCAGAGCCATCCTCGTCTGTCCAATACAAAGGTTCTTTTTCCCCCCACCGGTTCATGACTAGAATAGCGCGCGCCGAAGGAGAAAAGGAGCGACTGCGGGATTGCGCGCGGAAGTAGGCAAGCTTAATGGAGCCAGGCAGGAGCTCGGCAAACGATCGACATTCCGCAAGCTTGAAACACGCCGGGTTTTCCTGCTTTTCCAGATCTCCGAACGACGGCCTCGAGGTGGCCTGGGGGAGGCTTAATTGGTCGGAGGCTCTGCTCGCTTTTAACCAGCCGCTCTCTCGGCCGCGCTTTTTGTTTTTTCCCCCCTCCAGCCTCTCTTTCCGCGTAGCGCGAAAATTGATTTTTATCCTACGGCTGCGCATCTCTGAGGCAAAGAGAGAGAAAGAGGGATGCCGATGCATTTTTACGAAGGGGAGAACCGGATTCCTCTCGTTATAGCTAAGCTATGAGCGCGCCTGATGTGCTTGCCAACGGTACACACAAATGTCGAGTGCGCTCGTTCATTTTTATCGGACCTCGATTGCTGCGCGCGTGCGGGTTTCTTTTTTTTTCACTTCGCTTTTTTTCTCCCTCTCCCTCTGGATTATTCGCTTATCGGGCAGCACACGTGGTTGTCAGGATAAACTGTTTATAGCCGAAACTGGTTTATGGAGCTTTTTTTTTATCAAAAACAAGACGACGGATTCTTGGAGTTTATGATTTGCGAAAAGACTTTTTCGAATCGAATTATAATAATCGAACGTAACCGGATATGCTTGAATCGAAGCGCGAATATACGTCTCGATGACTCAACGTTATTCCACGAGTTTTTTTACAATGCTTGGGTAGCTGGTGGGGAGGAGTTGGGGGGGGGGGGTGACAATTAGCCGATATCGCGAAGTGTGCCATTAGACGAGGCGTGAATCATCGCGAGAGCGTCGATAATGCTATGGAACGTCAAGAGACTCACGCAAGAGTTGCGCCAGCGAGGAAAGTTGGAAGACGATAAGCACCAACTGGGGGCGGCTGGATGCTCTTCTTGGAAAAGTCGACGTCACGGCGCGACGAAGCCTCGCGCATGTAAAATCCTTCGACGGCAACTTGCAAGCTTGACGATGTCACTGCCACGCTACTTCTGCTGCTGCTGCTTCAACTCCGTTGCCCCGATGTGATAAGTTCGGGTAAACAATTTTAATTGCCAAATTAACTTTATCACTGACAACGGTTCTCTGCTGACTATTAGTTCTTGCTCAAGAAATTTTTAAGTTTGCTCGGATTTACGCGAGATTAATTTAGTTGAATAAAAAAAAGTCTATTTATAATGAAAGCAGAAAAAAATCGTTAGCAGTTTTATTAACATTTTATTTTTCTTCTCTGGCTTTTAATGGAAAACGATATTATCAGCGCGATTTCATTGGCGATCGAATGATACTCGTTTATTAGCGCATAACTTTTTAATTCCTGCCTCCTGATAAGGATCAATGATACAGCCGCGACGAGGAAATTGCGTAGTATCGAGTTATAGGGATGCGACGAGGAGGAGAGGAGGGAGATAGACCCGCGGAGAAATTAGAGAGATGAAAAAGCCGTTAGATAAAAATAAAAGGGCTAGAGCTGCGAGTAGAAGAGGAGCGGCGGGGGGCAAGGGGTGAGGCTGGCCGGATGAGAAGAGGCGCGTATCGCGGAAAAAAGTGCTTAGTGTAATATCCTCGCGCAGTTACTCTTGTATGCATAGAATTTTTCAATAAGGATAAATATACGCCGGCAGTGCTACCGCTGCAGATCCAAGACATCAAACTTTGTTTTATGCTTAAGTGAAACTTATATCTCTCTCTCTCTCTCTCGCTCGTCTTTGCTTTTTTCTTGAATAAAGGGAAAAACCGATAGTCCGCTAGTCTCCACTTTGGGCGCTCTTTTTCTTTTTATCAATTAAAACTTAACGTGCCCCCGTCGATATTGAAAACGTTCGTGTATGAATATTTTGTCCAGATAATTTAACGGGATATTAAGTACGTTATACTTTTATTTTTCCTGCTTGCGATCGTTCATCTGAATAGAAATTAAAATTCTTTTTTCTCGCAACAATTATTACATTATTATATCGTTGATGGAAATAACGAGAAGCCAGAAAATCAAAAGCATAAACAAATTCTGCTTGGCTCGATGTCTATATATCCCCGTGTATGTGCTTATACATATATCCCCCAGTGTACATAAATTGTTCGCTCGATCAGTCGATAATAACGAATCGCGCATGAGCGATTACGTTGCCAACAAGACGGCATCCTCTCTGATATTTGCCCATCGATGTGCGCTCGATCAACGAACTCGACTACACGCCTACGTCGTCGAGGACGCTTTTCCCCAAGCTCCCTTACAAGCTCTCTTCCCCCCCCCTCTCCCCCTCCTCGTTTTTCTCCCTCTGTCTCCCAAGTTCGAGATTTTTCCAGGCCTCCCCCTTGACTCTCTTTCTATCCGGGAAGCAGTCTCTTCCGATCTCTTCGTTTTCTTATTTTCTTTTCGTCAATTTTTTCCGCTCTTTTTGTTTTCAGCGCACATATAAAGAGGTGTGCGCGCCTGCCGGCGTATACGTCATTATCGGATATCGACACCTAGCTCCAGCGACGCTCGACTTGCGCGAGCCTGCAAGTTTAATGACGCGCCGTTTCGCCGAGAATATGTCCTTTCGTGCGTGTGCTTTTTAACGTATACGTGGGGAGCAGTGGCTCTGAGTTTATCTGTTCCGCACTTAATTTTGCGGCTCATCGTTTTTTTTTTACATCACCAGCCTGGCTGTTCGTATCTCTTTAAGAGGAATATCCGTTAAAAAAAAGTTGATTGGGTTCTTTTTTCCAATCTGACGGAGCGATTATAAAAGCGTGCGTTTAGGAAGTGATTATTCTCGTTATGTAATGATCTGGAAAAATCAATTGATTATCGATGCAAATGGCAGGTTAAGAGAGAAAGAACGCGCCTATTGTAAATCCTTGGTAATTATATAAATAATCACATGATTGTCGTGCAATTTTTTATTCCATTGTTTAAGGAAATCGATTCGTTGCAATAGCGCAACTCGTCGTTTCAAGAAAATTCCGGATTCTTATATATTCTTTTGGTTTTTTACAGACATGCAGCACAACACATAGTTAAAGGGCAAATATCTTTTATGCGGCAGTTGATGTCAACGTTAATACATTTAAGGGCCTGGCCGTCGGCAGTATAGAATCGAGAACATTACGATGTGTATACGCTCCATTTCGACACGCGAGCGAAAATTACGTTTATAAACACGTTGCCGCTGGAAGGTTTAATGCCGGGCCGAATGGCTTATTGGTATGATTAATTCATAATTTCGAAATTTATATATCACTTTCGCGCAAAATTCACCGAATTTGCTAATTACTTTCGGCCGGAGCAACGCGAGAATTGGATTTCCATCGATTATGCCGGCGGAGCTGAGAAATGAATTACGTCGCTAACTTAATTAGTCGGTGTATATTGAAACGAGTTGCTGTTCCGGCCACTCGCCCGCTCTTGCCGTACGAAATTGCGTTTCCTCCGCGCGTTAGGTTATTCACGATAAACATTATAAAGTCCCAAAGTACCGTTACAAAAGATCATTTCGACTTTTCGTATACGCCCTTCTCTCTCTTCTGGCATTGCACCAATAAGAGTTTCATGCCGATTTCACGCCGCAATTTATAGCCAATTTAATCTTATGAAAATACTAGAGAGTAAAAAGTTTCTGATTTCCACAAGTTTGCCTATAAAATTCTTATATGAAGTACGCAAGCGCGGAGTTAAGGTTCTTTAATGAAAATCTTGATGTGCACGTGTGCAAAGGCGAAATTGCAATTATTTATCATTATTTATATATATATCATTATTTTATCATTATACATCATTATTTTAATTATTTATCAATATTTTCAATGTTTATATTTCGTTATAAAAATGATGCACTTGTTATAGGCCGGTATAACTGTTAAAAGAAAGGTAAATGAAATCGAAACAAACGTTAAATACAAATTAATCGAGCCGTGTAAATAAAGCGTAGGATTTGAAAAATTTGTCCGTTGTGTTCGTTAAATTATCAGCGAAAAACATTTTCACGCTTTGATACACAATTTTTTAACGCAAGCTTTTCCATTATCCGCGTATAATTTGGATTAAATTACACGCTCGGTCGGAGGAGAAAAGAAAAAAGTGCGCGTACACGAGCGCAATTACTCGGCCGGGCGCAAATAAAAATGACGAATGAAGTACGGGCCATTTGGCTAACGCCCGGGCATTTCAAAAGAATAATACCGGGCCGCGCTAGAGGATGGGAGAGCCGAGACATCTGCACCTTAACGTACGGCGCGAATTATCATTTATTGCGAGTACAGTGTGTGCTTGAGTATATAGCGAGCGAGGCGCAGGACGGGCCAAAGTCCATAGGAGCGATGATGAGGACGACAGCGCGAGGAAATGGCGTTTCCGTCTTTCTTACCCGCACGTTTGTCTTGAGTTATATTGCCTTCGAGATAAGATACCGCGATGACCGAATAAATAAATTATTTTCAAACTTACGTTTACAGTTAATTATGCTGGAGACGAGAATTGCCCCTTTGCGACTTGAGCGTATTCGCCAAGCTCTATATAGAAATTGAGATTATATTTATTTGTTATTTTCAAACGATCTACAATAAATGTGTTACTTTTTCTTCTGTAAGAATAATACATTATTTAATTTTAACTCGGCAATTCATTGCTTTTTTCAAAACGCTAATTTGTTATTACAAGTTCCCTTGCATCTCGGTAGTGTCAAAAAGTTAAATAAAAACTACTTGTTCAAAGAGGTCTTTAATTGCTTTTGTTTTTAATATCTGAGTCGAGTTTAATAACAACATTTCAAGTGAATTCAAATAGTCACCTGTAGTAAACGCATTAGTGATAAAACTACATTTATAGTACAAATTAAATCATTCCAACGCGTGATTCATATACAGTAATGCGCGAGTCTGAAAATTTCTAAGAACTTGCACTTCCGCTTTTTAAATAGGATTCCAATAGTTTTAGTATTACTGTTGAATAATAAAAGCAACACTTGGAAAATAAGTTTTCAATTTGAAATAGTAGTCAACCGTAATAATAGCAAAACAAAAACAAGACGATAAGCGAGCAAAATATTCGATTACAGTGCGCCTGTTCTAGTCTTTTTTTCCCTGACGTCATTTGACCAAGCGTTTGTACATTTGCAGTAATTACACTTGTTTGAAATATTATGCCTTACATAAGATACGTTACGTAAATTAAACATTTCCCTATCAGTCACACAAATCAATTCTACATTCAATTTCTAATATTTACAATATTTTAAACTTGAGAAAAAAAATAAAAGTGCAATTGTAATAAACTTGACTTTTCCATCAATGCGACATCTGTAACAACGATAATGCGTATAAAACGTTAGGATACAGACATGTAGGATGAAAAAAAATCATTGGGAAAAAGAATAAAAAAAATAAATTAACTTTGAGCAAACATAAAGGCGAGTAGCGAATGGCGCAGTGAGAACAGCAAAAACGGCCGTATAAATCGAGCGGAAGCAGCAGAGTATGCGCTCGCTCGATGAAATCAGTCCGGGGCTAATTTGTCAGCTGGCTAACGCGGCGCTAAGGCTCGAGCACTATAGCTTCTCAACGCACTCGCTCGCTGCAGAGATATACTCGCGTTAGACCGGACTCGCGCTCGGTATATGCCAAGCTTTCGTGCCGCGCTGGAATAAAGCCCGCACTACGTTGGCTGTATAGGGCGGGGAATGTAGGGAGGGGGCGAATATGCGCCTCGTCGCCGTCGTCGTCGTCGTCGTCGTCTCTCTCCCGCGTTAATCGACGATAACGCGCCTCGTGCGCTTGTAATAATCGTTTATCGCCGACTACGCGTGCTAGCCCCGACGCCGGTGCTACGGCGAATAAGGGCAGGCGATCGCCTGTGCACGGCCCTTGACTTCCGTGAGATTTGATGACTTGTTCGCCGAGGCAGTTTTATGCGGCCGCAAGCCTCTTACACGGCCTGCCGGATGTTGGCTTATCGATCACGCCCTCTCCCTTCAATATATGCATGTATAAACATACTCGCACTTGTCGACGTCTCCCTTATATATTTCGGCTTCTACGGATAAAATACGAGACGTCAAGGAAAAATTTTCCACCGACGGCTAGCCGTGTTTGTCGTCGATTCCTTCTTTTCCCTAACAATTCAAGAGGCCTAATGCCGACTGATATTAACCAGCGATACAGTTGTTGTTGTTGTTGTTGTTGTTGTTGTTGTTGTTGTTGTGAAGAATGACTATGATGAGAGGGAGGCGAAGGAGGAGGTAAATATGGAGTGCAGGGTGATAATAAAAAAATTTACGATCAGTAAAGAAAAAAAAGAAGAGGTGCTTTCTCTCTTTTTCGCTGGCAGAGCCGGATTACACGTGTTCATCCGGTGAGGAATATCCGGAGCGTATAGCAGCGAGTCTCTTTCAAGAGCAATTTCTCGCAGGCATCTCGAAAGAGAGAGAAAGAGCGGCTCTGAGGAAAAATGTGATATATTTCAGATTTACGGGCACGTGTTATCGAGCTGCCGCGTTGCAGGAGGAAATTATCGCTGGCACTTGAGTAAGCGAAATAATGGATAAGCTCGAAAGCAAAAAGGCTTGGGAGAGAGAAAGGGAAAACGTAGTCGCGCGCACTACTTTATTATCCGATACATAAATCTTCGTTTTTCCTGCCAAACGCTCTCGACGGGCAATGAGTAATCGATGCTAAATTAGATAGACTCGCTTTAAAAGAACTTCATTTGAGAGAGCTATTAGAGAAGCGGCGCCGCGACTTGCCTGGCTAAATGTATTCCAGTAGTCTAGAATCAACTAGATGCACGTACTTATCGTCTTGTATCAGGCGCGATACATCCGAAATGAAAGTCACGCTCGAGTCAGGGTCGAACGAGTCAAGTGTAAGTCAGCCGGCAGTCCGATAAACACATCACGCGTCGTTGTCGCTTTGCACTCGAAAGCCGTGAACTCGGACCAATTCGATCGGCGGACCTCTGCTTTCCTCTCTTTACCTCTTTATAAACACACACGTTGCAAGTGCAGACAGGCCAATTAGGAGGGAGGCTGAAAAAGAGCTATTGAATTTTTCATATCAATTGGGAAAGTGGAAACGCGAAGGAATCGCCAGGGAGGCGTGTAGCATCTCATAGCGCAAGACAAGCGTGAGCTTGCTAAATAGTTGAGGCTGCTGCAGCGATGCAGCAAGACCAACTCCTTTGACTCCTCCTGCTCCTTTCAGCCAATTAGGTCGCGCACGCCGTGGCCTTTGAGATAGAGAGAGACAGAGGGATGAGCGCCAGCGTTGGCACTTAGAACCGACGCGAGCCGCCTAATTCGGTTATGCAATTACGGGTACAGCGGGAGCCGCACGACGAAGCGGGACTTGCCCTCCTGCTACCGGGCATCGATCCATTGCCCGGCTTCACTCTAGACCTACTCTCTCACTCCTCCTCCTCCTCCCCCCTCTTCTCTCTCTCTCTTTCTCTCTCCCCATCAGCTGCGATCGATGCGCTCCGAACTCACCGTAGCCTAACGGCTGATTGATACGAGACCTGAAAAGGGCCCTCTTTCTCTCTCTCTCTCCCTTCGATCTTGGAGCTTTTTTGCCCAGGCCTGTTCCGCAATATACAGTCCCCTCGTCCCTCCTCTCCAGGCCGACCTGTAAGCGATGTTTCGAGCACGTGCACGCCATAACTTTCGGCTTGCCGCTCCAACGCCAAGCTCTTCTGTATTGATCAAGCTCGACTGAGCCACCTGCTTTACTCTCTTTCTCTCTCTCTCGCTTTCTCTCGCTCTTGTCTCGTTCGCTTTTACTATTTTTCTCCTTCTGCCTTATTCTTTCTGATACGAGTTTCACTTTTACGAAATTTCAAAGACGCTTCGTTAAGCTTGCTGCGGAGGCGCGATTTGAATTTATGAGATGATAAAATAATAGCGCTGCCCGGGCGAGGAATATATTTTCCCTCTGCAAGCGCGCGCGCGAGAGAGAGAGAGAGAGAGAGAGAGAGAGAGAGAGAGAGAGTGGAACGTGAGATATAAAAGGGCAGTCGCGTGGAAGGGGGTGTATAAAGTAGCTGTAAAGAAAAGAAGGCTTGGCTTTCAAAGCTTTGACTTGCACTTAATGTTCAATAGATGCCGTAAACCGGAAAAAATACGTTAAAAAGCTACTCAATAAAAGATTGAGGATAAAATGACTTTGAGTAACTGTACACGGTTAGAGTGTTGATAGAGCCATTCTACATACACCCCTGCCACTCTGCATGTCTCCAAGGCGAAAAAGTTGTAATTAAGAATTGAAAATGATATTTATTCTCCGCCGCGTGGGGTCTGTTACTCAAATATAATTTGTAATAAAAATCAAGAGGCAATTTTGGTTAACTAAATACGGTTAAATGAGTTTCTCCGAATTCTTTGACTGACAGATTGCCGATACACAAATTTTTATTCGTATTTTTTCTCTGAATTTAACGACTTTTCCGAAAAACGTTATGTGCGACATATCCATATATTTGAAATATACCGACAAAAAAAAAAGGCGCAAGCGAGTGAGTGAGGGCACGCGTGCTCATTTTGTGCCCACCCCCTTTCCATACGTACATGAAATAGAATAAAAGGAAACAAACGTTGAATATTTCACGTCAACTCGATTGAAAATTGTTAACGCAAGCGCGTTTTGCGTTATGTCGCCGGCGAGTGTGGCATTCATGCAGTGTGTCATTCGAAAAATGTTAATATTTCAATTTCGAGAGAAAATTTACCGTAAATATGTGTGTATTAACCTCGTCGAATCATAAGTCTGAAGTCCGAAACGTTCGAATGATGAAAGTCCGAATTTTTATAAATAAAGCCAAAATCGGTTTCACGCAACTTGATGTAAGAAAACAAAGTCTAATTGATATTATAAAAATATCTCTAGGCCAAAAAACATTATTTTACGTTTTAAGGAGGTTCATGAGTGACCCAAAAGTTTTTTGGTTAACTCAATACTTTGAAATTATTTATGAGGCTTTCATACATACTTGTGCAAAATTTGAGAAGCGGTTTCCGAATCAAATTTTGATATAAGATTTTGAAATTATAGTTTTTAAAATAGGCTCTTATGACCGTCTATAATTTTAATATTGGAAGTTGTACACCATAACTTTTAAAAGATGTTTACTATAATAACCAACATTGGTATACTTATAATTAATGTTCTTAAGTTTTTGCCTATATGGGTGTTTCTTAAATAACTGTTAGATTTGCGGCCTAATTTTGTTCAAAAATTTTTTTACGAATTTTCAACTAGCAAGATGTTTTTCCTATTGTATTTAATATAAGGATGAGGTTGAGTACATAGGGCATAATTTTCGCACGAAAAAAAGTCCCATATGATTAACATGGCAAAAATGACAAATATTTACCTGTGACATTTGACGTTTAAAGTGTTCTCATTTTGCACACAATACATTTAAAAATATTTCCGCTTGAATTTAATCAAAATACATCAAAAAGTAATGAAAAAAATTATTTTTGAGCAAAAAATTTTTAAACTGCTTAAAAACACGGATACCACGACAGTGACCAAATATTTTTCCAAATTTCAATACTGATATAAAAACTGCTCTTTTCTTAATCATTATTCTAACTTATTAAAAAGTCGAGTCAGGAAGTAATGTTATGATTACAAAATAACTTAATAACAAAAATTTAAAGAAAAAAATTTAGTACAAAATAATGGACAAAATAAAAATGTCTCTGAAATGTATTGCTTAAATCCAAACGACTTATCAAAATTAAACAATAACTTTCAATAAGTATATTTAATTGTATGTGGTACAGAATGAAAATTTTCTATCGTTTTTTTTTAAAACAGCTTCAAATTGTTAACTTGTTAAAATGGACATGCCACACCTGTGACATTTTGAAGATATTATGAACGCTAAATATATCAACAAACGTGCTACTCCTTAAATATTGTTGTACATTTTGAGAATATAAAGTGTTTAACCTAATGATGCTTCAAAAAAATTCTAAAATGTATTTTCAGCCTGTAGCATTTAGGGCCGCTAAATCTAACAATTATTTAAGAAACACCCGTATAGTTATAAGTTATTGAGTATTTGTGCAAATAATTATACGAATTTATTGTTATTTTGTTATAAGTTCTTTAAAAGTTTAAGATTAGTATAAAAAAATAACTTCATATATTTTTACGATATACGCTTTGATGCATGGATAAAAATTAATTACGCGACTTGAATTTCTCTTCTAAATTATCCAAGTTTCAAAATATAGTGATTATTTTGGTGTGCGAATGATTTGAATTTTATTTTTTTTTTCAACACAAATCTAAAAGTACGATAAATTTCTTCTATTATCAAGATTTCCAAAAAATTAAAAATGAAACAATTTTAAATTCTATAGTTAACACAAATAAAAATAAATTTTATTCTAAACCTTTAATTAGGTATATCACTGAGTACATTATGGTAGTTTTTCTGTTTGGTCTGCGGCTGGAATTGCAAGATTTAATCTATTACGTGAAAGTAACGCTGTTGCTGAAAACGCGTTCTAAATATTAAAGCACGACATTTTACTCAAAGAAAAAAAGTATTGATACAAAGACTTTTTTTTTATTTAAAGCTTTTTCTGCTTCCTATTTGGGAGCAATACAGCTGATACCAAGACTAATTAAAAAAAAAACGAAACTATTATACAAGGAAAAATAAAAGAACGGAAATATGAAGTTATAACTACTAGGCAAAAAAAGAATCGAATAGAAAAAAAAATAGTTTAGAAGAAGTAAATGAATCCGAAGTAGTTAAAAAAAAATAAAAAGCAGAGTAAAAAAAGAAAAAGAAACGTGGAAAAGAGGAATCAAAACCAAAAAAGGCCCTAACAGATACTTTAAACAACCCAAATATTTAAGTATCAAGAATACTCATCAAGAGACAGTTTCTGACTCTAATACCAGTTCTTTCGATTTACAAAGTAAAAACGACTTTGTACATACAAATGTTTCCAATGATAAATCTTCGATAGAAACCGATAGTTACATAAATATTCAAGACACTACAATATTGTTTAACAAAAATAACTGCTATCCTCTAGGCTTTCCAAATTTAACAAAAAATTTGAATGGATTTTAAATTGATAAATTTGATTTCGAAACTTTAAAACCATATTCAGGTATTCGTTATAATTGACCGACAACATAATAAATGGACTGTTCAGCATTTTGCCTGATCTTGCTGAAAAAATCAACTTAAAATTGATTTGTTTCGATACATTTTTTTATGAAAATGTTTTTAGAAATAATGCTGTAAGCAACGGTTTCAAAAAATGGGCAAGAATTCAAGCATTGATGACGAAGGATGTATGGCTAGTACTAATTATTTATGTATTTTATTCGGATTGGACGTTACTCATGGTAATACTGAAACATAAAACCATGTTTGACTCTATGCATAGTACGCCAAGTCAATTAGTGACCGACACTATGATTTCATTTCAAAAGAACCTATTCGTATAAACTGAAATCCCCCAATGAATTTTGAGAACACTTTGGAATTCTGTTCAGTATTACGATTAATACTCACTGACGAAGACACGCAAACGAGAAAAAGATTCAAATAATAATAAGTAACAACTAAACCGTTAAGTACAACCTCTAAACAAGCAAGGCACCTACTCAAACCTATACAGACACACATACACGCAATCAATACACAAACAAACACACACGCACGCACAAATAAAGGAGTCAAATCTTTTGCTACGTCCACGCCGTTGACTCTGGGTAGCGCTAAGAGCAAAACACGAATTAAAAAAACATAAATGTACTGTGCTAGCCTCGCGTAGCATTACATAAAAAAGTCATGAATCATAAGATATAGCGTAGTATGTCAGCTGATTTTTTACTGATCGCAAATTTGGAGAATTAGGCAGTATGGCAATATATTGTTTTTATAACAATCTTATCGTTATTCTGCCACAACAAATCGTACGTGCCTTTACTCGTCAAGCCTCTGCGAGTATTTTAAGGTAGTTCACTCGGCAAGAGAGAGACAGATTGTTATATGAGAGAAAAACAAAGAATAAACGTATAGGTTAGTCTTCCCCTCTTTGCCTCTCTTGCCACTAAACGCAAAGATTTATGATTATGTTTTTGCTTATTCTCGAAATTGAATGTGGATAGGTCCTATAAAAGTTGTCACGTACGGTTCTTTAGATTATTATTTATCACATACTATTTTTTTACGGAAGAGGAAGAAGACCTTCTTTTACAATTAACGAAAATGTGTGATATTTTGATGTGTTTCCTATACCTCCCGTATAAAAAAAGAAAACTTTGCATCTTGATTTTTCAAAAGTTAATATGGATAGCGCATTTTGGATTGCGCGGTACTTATGAAACATGCTTTCATTAACAACATACCAAAAATTTAGAAACTTGTAAGAAAAATAGTTTAATGAGTGAACTACCTTGAGCCGTTGTTCATCGTGGCAGAATAATTTTAGCCAAAGTTGCATCGGTTTTATCGATCGCAGACTTTTAGGGCAGTAAGCAGCGCAGCAGCAATTTGTTTATTTAACAATACTGCTGCCATTCTGCCGCAACCAATAAATGCTTTTATTCGAAAGGGTTTCACGAGTATTTTAAGCCCTAAAGATCTCTCTTTTATAATTTAGGAAAGAGTTGTATCGGTTTTAGTAAAAAAAAATTTACATGGAATGCTCCATATAGTGCAGCGGCTAGCTCCAGCGGGTAGCTTCAGCTTCATGTTAAATGTGATTAAATCATTTAATTATTAAGTAAATCATTAATTTCTGTTTGCTTTATTCTATTTTTGATTACTTTAATTAAAACCATACTGCACAAAAGTATTAGAACTATTTACTGGCGTTTTCATATATCATAATCATCTCGTTATAATTAATGGCGCTAGAGGGCTGAGGCTACTAAATTTGAACTTGCAAGAAAACTAGAAGGTCGCAGGCATAAAGGAAAGATGCTTTGGTACCTCGATGTTTAAAATTAAATATATTTAATTTTTCTATCGATAATTATCTCGACTGATGCTAGGTTAAGATGTGCTAAACCGTTTTTTGCATCCGAAGTCAAAATCTTTATGAGTTAAGACAAGGTAACTAGGCACTTCTATGATTTGTGTTTCTTACAATCTATTTCCATTTAAAATTTAAAATTTTATTTAGGATTATTTAAGAGACTACATAATAATACTATATAAATAATATTTATTTCAGATGTTATTGGTTATTTGAAAGACCCGATAGAAGACATTGATAGAAGTTTATAATAAATAATATTTATTTGAAATTTATTAATTCTTTCCAGTTATATTGAAAAAATTTTTCAAAATGTGCGACCAAGTATTATAAAAGTATATAATACACTTAACTACATGTACTGTAACGAGGCGAAATATTGCCTCGTTTGCCGCGTCGATGTTCGTGCTGTGCAACAGCTGAGCTGTTGCTAGTTGGCATGGAGCTCGAGGGGAGCGCGGGCGGGGCATAGGCGGCGACGGCTGGGCCGGGTGCGTGCTGGGCCTGCGAGGGGTTAGGAGAGAGAGAAAACTCGCGCGCGGGAAGGTTTCGGAAAAGCGCGCGAGGTCAGAACTTGCTTGCCGGTCCGCGACGGAGTCAATCACACGTTTCGGGAGCGATGCGAGCGCGCGCATGAGTCCTGGAGAGGGTCCAGGAGGGCTCCAGGAGGCAACGGTGAGCGCTGGAAGGTATAGCGGTAGCATCCGCAGGGCCCGACGTTTTGCCGGGCCATCTCCAGTAGCAGAGAGAGGTCGAGGGGATGCCCTCGACCCAGGGGCGTCAGCGTCAAGCCAGCGGCCGTACGCCTGGACCGGGGAGGTTCCCCGGTCCCCTTCTACCTCCTTGCCGTGGAGAAGTAGCCGCTGCGTGGCCTTGCGAGGCACACACCGAGCCCAAGGTAGGGCATCATTTGTATTGTTGCGCTCCCTGCACGGCGGTGCAGGACTGGATCTCCGGAGGTCCGAGTTAGCTCGTGGTCGCGCGCTTCGTTGCGTCTCGTCGCGTTTTGATTTTGTGGCCGATGTCATCTTGATTCGATTCGAGTTTCGACCAATCTTCTTTTTCAGAATTAGCCAATAAGATTTTTTGATAACTCTCTGAAGTTGGCTTTTAACATTCTATTCGATCTAATTGCGGTCCTCCCTTTTAATATAGGAAAAAACAAAATGGTGTCTGTGAGATGTCATCCACGTAGACCTTGTTTTTTATTGGCGGGCGTGATTTCTCAAAAACTAATCATCAGATGGAGTTGAAATTTATTGAGTTAAAAATTTTAGAAAACTGATAGCGCATTTATTGCATGTGCCAAAAAATACTTAAAAAAACTTTTACAAAATTTTTAAAAAAGTTTATTTGTTTCAATTGTACTATTTTATCATCAAAATTAATCTATTAAGTCGCGATAATAACTCATAACTAACCTTACCTGGACATTTTTTGTTATTTTCAACTTCGAAGCGCAATATCTTTTTGTTTTGTCCATCAAGGTACATTTTTTAAAGTTTTAATTAATAGCTAAAAGTATTGACAATGTGCTTCTAGTTTTTGGTTACGATGGTAACTATTTTAAAAAAGATATGCATATTCTTCGGTGTAAAAATGACCGGCG